>CM053789.1:568110493-568397993 GCA_028749045.1 Cupressus sempervirens | reverse complement strand
TGACGGAATAGAGAGGAAGCCTCAAAAAATATTTACAACTTCCTTTTATAGAGTTAAAGAATAAATTTGATGTTTACATTGAGATGTTAAACTCAACTACTAAGTTTGATTGCAAAGGAGAGCAATAAATAAAGATCAAAAGAAATATGATTAGATGCACATCCCTATATAGAAAATTTAATCTCACGTGCAAATCTAGTCTGGATGAGACAGAACGGTGGCCATTACTGCTCTAGCTAGTAGATGGATCACTATGGAAACCAAAGGAATAGAATCCACAATAAACATGCATGGATCAAAACAAAGAGTAGTTGTAGATGATTGAAGAATCAATTTTCCATTAAGAGCTACCCAATACCATGTCCTTGATCATGCCAAATCAACTATATCATCAAGTCAACTAGATTTAATCCTCAGACTCACCATATGCCCAATACCCCCAAAGTGTTTTGCCACCTTCCCAACCTTCTATCTTTATGTTGATTTGTGCCTACATATTTGTTTCCTACTTCAAAACTAAAAATCCTTATTAACTACTTGACCTTGTGAAACTGTGACCACCCTCCGTTGCATGTTATTGCTACTTTGCAACCCTTTATCACTTTTACCCCTTAATTGTTGTAACCTCATGACAATGTGAAATTGATTAATCACACCATCATAACTTTGAAGCTCATTTTGATGGAATCACATTGATTCATCAGATCTACTTTAATTTGATGAACTCCTTTGAAAAGATTATTTGCCTTATTTGTGCACTTGGCTCATTGTGACATGTGTCATAATGTCATTTTCTCACTTTCTCTAAACTTCTTGCATCTTCAAAATCTGGGGAAGTGATGATCATTGATTTATCTTGATCTAAAAAAAAGAGGAAAATACATATCTTTAAATTGATCCGAAACCAAAGAGGGGCTTGTCATGATAGGTGTTAGCTCTTTGCATGCTCGCAACTCAAACCTTCAGTTCAATGTTTAACCTTGCAAACACATGTTCAAAATTAATTCATAGCTTTATAGCCCTGACCTCGAGTTAATATTAACTCCTCGTAACCTTGTGAAAATGTTTAACTTGAATTGCTATTGTTTAATTGCAACCTCACAACTATTAACTAGATGCTAGCCCCTTGTCTTGTGAAGTTGCGCTGACTACTAAGAAGCATGTCAGACCATTGCCACCCCTTTGACAGTTAGGCCATAACTACTTGTGATCATGCAAACAAGCATGAGTGATAATATTGCAACTTGGATTTTATTAAACATATAATATGTGAATATAAGGGTTTTGAAGACTTAGGGATATAAAATATATGACTAAGGTTTTACATATCCTTTCAAGTTTGCATGGTAATTAATGAATAATCAAGAATGTGATCATGGTTGTTACTGTGGGTTTTCATGAGATTGGTCAACATTGGAATTTTAGAAGGGGGAGCTAAAATGGTTAACAATTACCATATTGTATCTCTATTAGGATATACAATACAAACAATAGTAACTTCTACACATAAACTTTGTCTGAATGTTGCCTTCACTAAATCCATCATATCTTTGTCCAGCCTTCATATTTATGTATACACTCATAACTATAGGATCTATATACTCCATAGAATATTATTCCAAGTCCACATAAGATCATCTGCATTCCTTAAAACTCATGAAACCAAAATATGTCTAGTGTTCTAGTCTTTACAAAATAACCAATATGTTGACATCAATGACAAATTCTATCATGAATGCAACACACAACGTCTAAATCATGTTAGCAACAATGTTAGGATACTCCCCCAATAGGAATACCATTAAAATTCATGCTTAATAATATCTTCCTCTGGAATTGATGTCAACATAGATGAAAAAAATCTAATTTACACAATCACAAGTGTCTCTACTACATCTTGTCTCCCATTCATGTCGTCCATGAATGTTTGTTGTATTGTATCCAACATGCATGAGGAAGGCGTTAATCTCCCCCATACCTAAGCATATTTTCAAATCCTTTTCAATAATCAAATCTCTCCTATAGGAATAAATCTCCCCCAAAGGATGTTCTTTCCCCATTGACATCAATATAAAAGGATATGTGTATCTCCCCCTAATTGATATCAATTAGTATATAAAGATGTTTTTCATGTATTACTCTCCTCCATTGAAATAAATGAAAAAAGTATCATTATGTCAATTATCTTCATAAGATATATAATAAGCTCAAGTTTCCAAAGAAATTGTTAAATACCACTACCAAGAGTCTTTAATGACTTATCCCAAATATATATACTCCCTATAGAGAAAGCTTCAAGAATCTAGTTTAGGTAAAAGAAATAGTGCTATGTTACCATTGGACTGATGCAATCTCTGCATCAACTACTCAAAAGTAGGTTGGGGTATAACCCCAAGCATACCTCTCAAGTACTCAAAAGTATCCTTTGGAAAAGGTTTTTTAAATATGTCTTCTATAATCTTGTTTGTGTTAACATACTCAAATTTGATTGCTTTATACTTGTGCTATCACATTGTATGATAACAAGCTCTATAAACTCAATCCCAATATATTTTAGCATTTTTTTAGTCTATATAATTTGAATACAACTATTTGTTGTTTCTATATACTTTCCTTCTCTCTTACTCTATGAAATATAATAATATGTCTTGCTTAGCCAAGAAACTAATCTTCCTCCTAAAAAGAATGCTTCACTACTAGTTCTCTTTCTATCATCTATACTTCCTTCCCAATCCACATCAGTTTATGTACATAAATTAAAATCATTTGGTCTATCATACCATAATCCAAAATCTGGTGTACCCTTCAAATATTTAAAAATTCTCTTTACTATTGTATAATGTGATTCCTTAGGACCATCTTGGAATCTTTCCACAATACCAACTACATTAGATATATCAGGTCTTGTGCGTGTCAAGTATTGTAATTCTCCAATCATATATCTTTGCTTTCTCTTCTCAATAGTAGTTGTTTCACCTTTACCAGACAATTTGTGACTAGTCACCATAGGTGTTCTAACAGGTTTACAACTTTGTAAAACAAATATTTTCAACAAGTCTTTAAGATACTTATCTTGTGATACAAACCATATTTGTTGTGAACAATCTGCAATCCCAAGAAATACTTCATCTCACAAATCATACTAATATCAAAATCCTTCTTCATCTCTATTGTAAATGCTTCAGTTGATTCATCATCACCTCCAAAGATTATGTCATCCATAAATTCTTCATCAATTAGTAAGCCATTTTTATTCTCCTTTAAATGCAAATTACTATTAGTGTTGCCTTTTGCAAATCGAAAACTTATCAAATTCTTATCCAATATTGCATACCAGGCTCTAGGTGCTTGCTTCATTCCATATAATTCTTTCTTCAACTTACAAACCATATCTCCTTGATCTATCAAAGGAAAACCATTTGGATTCTCAATGTATACCTCTTCTTCTAGTTCACCATTCAGAAAAGATGATCCATCTGATACACTTAAAAAACTATTATGTACATATGCCAACAACACTCTTATTGCCTCTATTCTATCAATAGGTGCAAATGTTTCCTCCAAATTAATTCCTTCATATTATGAATAACTTTTACATACCACCGTCACTTTGTTTCTCACCAAGATATAATTTAGTGGCTAATACTTGCAAATTGGCAAATTTTAAAATTTTCTGGCTAGTAATTTGGCTAATAATATAAGATTTGATACAACCTAAATTACCATAGTTTTATAAAATTCAATTCTAGAATATTTAAAATAATTCAATAATTTATTTTACTGAAAAATTTAAACTCAAATATTTGCCACAATATTTGTTACATGAATAAATTTGAGTCACCTAATATAATATATTATTGGAGAAATTAAATTGAACTGACCAATAATTATCATTATCATTAGTTACTTTAGGGATATATCACTAATATTTATTTTTCACTATCGATATAAAGTATATGTAATTATCCCCATAATATTCCATGATGTAAAAAATGTTCAATTTTGATTTGTAAGATTCCATGGTGATTGATGAAATTCCTATTATTATTGAAATTCGTCAAAATTTTATGCAAAAAAATTATGATTCAAAAATAATTGCCAATATTAATCATATTTAGAATTAAAAATTGAGAGATTTGCCAATAGATTTTTTTTTGTTTTTTTCAAAATAATGAAAGATTTGCCAATATTTTATATCTTTTTTTGGAGGTGGCTTTCTAAAAGTTTACCATGGTTTCTTAGAACTTCACATTGTTCATTCATCTTATTCTTGAATAACCACTTAGTTCCAATAACATTCTTATCCTTAGGTCTAGGAACCGAGTCCTCTTTATTGTTCTTTTTCAATTTGTTGTAGTTCTTCTTTCATAGATTTAACCCAAAAATTATATTTACTAGCTTCATCAACACTTTGAGGTTCAATCTAAGAAATCAAACATAGTTATTCTTGTACCTTATTTCTTCTCATAACTCCTCTATCTTTCCTTTTAAGAATCTAATCAACAAGGTGATTCTTTATCAAATTTCTGTTAGGGTCACTGCTTCAACTCTAGGTTCAAATCTTGGTTTTTCTCTTTTTTCTTCTCTATGTACTTCTTTCTAAATTTCATTATGTAAATTAGTGTTAGTCTCGTAAAACAATTCTTGTTTGACATGTTCTCTATTATACCTTGGATTACTCTCTTCATTAGAATTGTAATCAAGTATTCTTTCCTAATTCCTAAACTTTTCATAACTCTCGCATTTGCACTCTCAACAATAGTCTTTGTCCTCTAATTAAAAAATCTATATGATTTAATGTTCAATGAATTTCCAAGAATTATACCTTCATCACTCCTTGAATCAAAATTTCCAATATCATCATCTCTCTTAATGTAACATTTATTTCCAAAAATTCTAAAATACTTAACTAGCGGTATATGTCCAAAAAAATGTTCACGAGGAACATCTTCCTAGTATTTTGTCTAATTTGTACTTTGTTCATAGTATACATTATTATATTTAATTATTCTCTCCAAAATATCTTAGGTACATTATTCTCAAGCAACATCTCTCTTGTTTCTAGTATTTTTATGTTCCTCCTTTCTATTATCCCATCTTGTCTAGGTGTCTTAGGGGCTGAAAGCTATTGCTTAATGCCATTTTATTTAGATTAATGTTAAACTCATTTGTAGTAAAATATCCACCTCTATCATCTCTCAAAAAATTAATATTTAAACTAGAATCATTTTCAAATATAATCTTATACATCTTAAACTTCTCAAAGCTTCAGATTTCTCTCTAAGAAATACTACCCACATCATTTTAGTAAAATCATCAACAAGAGTGATATAATATCTTTCACCACATAATGCTTTTGTCTTAGAAGAACAACTCAAATATGTGTGCACGATATCCAACTTCATAGATGTAGTAAATTTCTTTCTTAGAAATAAGCTTTTCTTCTATTTTTTGCATCATACATTCCTTACATACCATGTTAGCAGGTTTCACAATTTTAGGCAAATATCTAACTGTAAATGTAGTACAAACCTTCACAATATTTTCAAAATGTTATGAAAAATTATCTTATGCCACAACCAACTATCATCCACTTTAGCAACTAAGCATTTCATCTTAATAAAATTCAACTTAAATACATTACCACTTGTCCTTGTACCAATACTAATCAATGTGTCATCTTTGTCTTTGATTTTGCACGTCTTCTCTATAAATTGCAAATGATATCCCTTGTCCACTAGATGTCCAACAATAAAAATATTATGTTTCAAACCATCAACAAAGAAAAAATTATTAGAAGTAGTCTTTCCATCAAGTGCAATAGATCCTTTTCCTTTTATATAATAGGTTGCATTATTTCCAACTTTAACAATTCCTCCATCATAGCCATTGAATTCAAAAAACATAATCATATCTCTAATGATGTGATGAGAACAACCACTCTCAATAATCCAATCAAATTTCTTCTTTTCAACTTGAGATATTAATGCCTTTTCTTCTCTAACTTCTTCTTTTTCAAGGGTTTCTTCCTTAATAGCAACAAATCCTATTTCATCAAAATTTTCACTCAAGATTTATTCTACCTTGGCATTTAATTCATCCTCATTATTTTCAAATAGACATTCCTTAGGCTTTCTTGATTATTATTGATTTCTAATATTTCATACTACCTTAGGATATTTAGAAGAATAATGACCATATTCATTGCAAGTCCAACATTCAAATATTTCATTACCTTTAGGTTCTCTCTTCATAATTAGGGCAAGTCCTTCCTAATCTTCTTTTATTATTCAAATTAAATAGTTTGGTTGCTACTAGCATGGTCTCCACTTTTACTTGCACTCCTTGTCAAAATAGGATGAACACTCAATTCATTGAAAGAAGTTTCAACATTAAGCAGTTCTCCAACGTCTCATCCATATTTCTATTGGGTATAATCTCATAAGAAGAGTCTCTCTTATTAATTTTTTTTAATAAGAGAATAATTTTTTCAACCATTTATGTTGTTTATCTATATGCACATGTCAAAGTATCAATATTCTCTATATAAAATTATCTTCAAATTTAGATCCTTCACAAGTCTTAACTCTTGCAACAATTTATGATATTCTACCAAAATAACTTGTAATACATTTATCATCCATCATCTTAGCATCTTGATATAGGCATACCCAATTTTGTAGTCTAACCTTCTTAGCATGATCATCGCCTTAAAATGTAACTTGCAAAGCAATCCAAATTTAATGAGGTAATCTTAAATTTTTTACCTAGGTGAATTCAACTTCTTAAAGAGATGATAATTGCACTTCTCTAGAAAGGATATTTAGCATGAATACATCTCTCTAAGCTTCATCACAAGTTTCAAGATCATTTTTTTCAATCACATCCTTCTTATTCTTAATAATAAACCAATAAGCCAGACCCATACATAGAAAATGTGTTTTCATCTTTTACTTTCAATTGTCATAGTCGACTCCATCAAACTTTGGACTTTCTTTCCTAAACTAAGTCATAGATCTCCTTAATCTATTAATCTATTCCTTTAAGGATTTGATGCTCTCATATTGATTGTTAGAAAGTAAAGTCCACCAAGATAACTAAGAGGGGGTGGGGTGAATCAATCATGCAATTAAAATAACTCACAATATCCTTATTAATTCAAAAACATGTAAATAGTAGATGCAACAACCATAGAAAGACCACCATACACAATAACACTAGATTTGTTGACTAGGGAAATCCTTGATTAGAGAGAAAATTGCGATGGGTGTGGTACCCATAAAATGATGTACTAATCTACAAGCTCCTTTTTAGAGTATAGACCTTGTTAGGAGTAAATGAAATACATTCGGTACATATTAGTCCATGTTAGGAGACTTTAAATCCATGTTAGGAGATTCCAACCCTATTAGGAGTTGTGCCAACCATGTTAGGAGTTGTTAAGGATGACAAAGAGACCCATTGTCCAAAAAACTCTAGTACTATCCTCACTAAATAATAAAATGGTATATCAACACTATACAACAACAAATTCTTTTCCAAATATAGTTCTTTATCAATTAATCATGCCTCACTACACCAAATACTTCTCTTGTCAAAAGATATTCATTATCAGGTTCACTGGATCTCACATACAATTTCACATACTTGCATTACACAAATATCTGCACTGGATGATTACAACCAAGGAAATCATCCTTTCTTTATATCAAGTCCTTAATCAGCCTTGAGACTTTCCATATTTTCAATAATAATATAGGACTAACTTAAGATATTACATGACAACATTAAAACATTTTCACAGTTGCACATAATGTTTGACTCATGGTCTTTATTACTCTTTACTTGATTCTCATTTGGATTTGTGCATTTAACCACCAAAACTTCATTATGACTTCTACCTCTATCCAAGTTTGCATGATCATATTCTATCTCTATTAGGAGACACAGTCCAAAAAATAGTAACTACTACATAGAAATTATTGATAACAATTATTCAAAAGTATATTGTCATTGATGTTACACAAATGTTATACTCTAACCTAGCACTTCCAGTTGGAACAGAGCTTAGAAGATTCTTGTATCAGCCAAGTAGAGGAAAAAGTCAGTGATCCAGTTGAATTCAAGCTGCATCAATCACCAAAAGAGTTGAGTTGTAGCTGATTTAGAAGTTCAGTGTAAATCAAGTCAGGTTGGTTACCAAGGAACTCGGTAGTAATCAAGTGGCTTAATTTTAGTTCAAGTAGACTTGCATCGGAATAAATTTCTTTATTTATTTATTTTATGCAAGATGACTTAATGGATGTTAATTATTTATTTTTAAGTGTATTCAATCTAACATGACATTGTATTTCATATATATGAAAGGTCAAGTTATGGGTTGAAACATAAAAGTTGTGGAAGAAAATAAGATGCAAAGTAAGAAAGATATATGATTCAAGGAAAAAATATCCAAGGAGCTACAAAGAATATTTTGATCAGGAAGGATCCAGATGATAAACTAGAATAGTGATATGAATTTTTAATCTAGTTGCTTACTCAATCAAGTCAATCATTGTTACTCTCTAACAATTGTTGCAGTGAAGAAATCTCTTAATAGAGTTGACTTAACAATCATATTGTAAATTCATTAACAAGGTAGAATTTCTATGTTTATGTGTCTTAAGACCTCTAACAAGGCCACTCCTAATAGGGTGATTTAATTCCTTTAATAGGATCAAACCTAACAGTGTGTTTTGTAACCTTTAACACAGTTGGCTCCTAATAGGGCTCACTTTCGAAGAGTGAAAAGTTGTAACTAGTTGTACTAGTGGTTTTTCCAAATTGGATTTCCAACTTAGATCTTGGTGTCTCTTGTTTCATTTTATTTTCTTATTACTTTATCTCTCTAGAACTAAGTTACTAAAGGTTAATGTATATTAATATTTCAAGATTGCTTTGTTAATCAAGTTATAGTGAATTTATAGTTCTAACTAAGTTGTGAGTTAAAAGGAAGTTTTTATTGACATCTAAGGGACTTGTAATTGTTTTAGTGGTAACTAATTCACCCCTCCCCTCTTAGTTACTTCTCTTATATTTCCAAAAATTGGTATTAGAGTATTTGGTTCTTGTAGAAAAGGTTTCAAGGACCTAACCTAAAGATCAAGATGTCTTACATAAGAGATATTCTTAAGTTGAATAGAGATAACCTCAAAGCATGGAAGGAACTCATGAAGCTACATTTGGAAACTATTGTAGATACAAGCCTAAATTTTCTAGACTAAAAGTATATGAAACCTCCTAATTCTTTGACTATGGATCAAATTGTGGAAAATAAGAATCACAACACAACAATGATTGAAATTTTTTCTACTCTCAATTATATTGAATTTGATGAAATCAAAGATTTTCCTACTACTCATGAAATGTGGAAAAAGCTGCAAAAGATCTATGGAGGAGATGACAATGTGAGAAGAGCCAAAGTAGAAAGTTTAAGAGGCTAGTTTGATTAGATGAAGATGAGAGAAGATCAAATCATTGCAAAATATATCAAAAGAATCAAAGCAAGTCTGAGTGAAATCATCGATTCTAGAGAAAAAATTGATGATGAGACAAAAATCAATAAGGTATTAATAATTCTTCTTCCTATTTATGTAATTAGAGTTTCAATTGTTCAAGAGATGAGACATGATCCCAAAAATGATATAACTTTGGATAGACTAGTGGGAAGGTTAACAACTTTTGAGTTGGATAACTTTGATAACTGTCATCCTAGATCTCAAAACTTAAAATCAACTTTCAATGACAAAATAAATCTTGGTAGAGAGGGAGTAAACTCAAAAGTAAAACAATCTTACAGTGAAAAAGAATAAGAATCTGATGATGGCCTTGAAGCTATTGAAGCCCTGATTTTTAGAAGGTTACAAAAAGGTAAAGGCAAATATAAAGGAAAAATTCCATTGATTTTTTTCTCTTGTGAAGAAGTTAGTCACATTGTTGCAAGGTGTCCAAATAAGGAAAGAAAAGATAAAAAAAAATCCAACAAGTTCAAAGGCAAGAAACATTTCAAAGGCTACAAAGACTATAAAGACAAAGGTAAAAAATCTTGCAACAGTGATGATGAAGATGAAATAGTGTATATTTATATTAAGGATGAATTAGATGATGAGGATAATGAAAAGATGTCACTCATTGCTCATGTTAGCAAGAATGACACATGGATAATAGACAGTGGTTGTTCTTATCACATGACTAGTGATAAAACAAAGTTTGAACACTTGGATCACTATGATGGTGGAAGTGTTAAATTTGGAAATGATGAACCATGTTATGTGAAGGGAAAAGGTTGCATTGCATTAAATAATGAACTCAAATGTGACAATGCTTATTGGGTTTAAGGACTAAGACACAATATTCTAAGTGTGGCATAGCTAAACAATATTGGATTCAAGGTAGAATTCATGAATGGGAAGGTTATGCTTCTAAATGGTAAAGGAAACCTAGTTGCAACTAGCAAGCAGACAAAAGGTAATCTATTATATCTTGATCACACTGAAAGTTCATGCTTTTTGGCACAAGTAGAGGAACATTGGTTATGGAATAAAATAATGTGGTATGTTAATTTTGATAATTTGGTTACTATAAGTAAGAACATAAGAGTAAGAGGTATTCCAAATTTGAAGAAACTTGAAATGGCCATGTGTAAACAATGTCAGATTGGAAAGATGGGTAAAACTAGCTTCAATAGTTAAAAAACTTCAATACTAAAAAAGTCTTGGAACTAGTTCATACAAATCCTTGTGGAAAAATAGGTACATAGAGTTACACTGGAGACAAATTTTTCATTTTGTATGTAGATGAATATTCTAGGATGATTATACTAATGTACTTAAAGGAAAAATCTAAAGCTTTTCAACAGTTCAAGTGGTGTCTGGCTATAGCATAGGAATATTTAGAATAACTAAGAGGGGGGTGAATAAGTTATCCAAGGTCCAAATGTACAAATAAAACTTTTTAGTTCTCATCAAACATATAAGTGCATGCATTGATCAAATCATCCAATAAATCCATAACTTAGTAGGTCATTATTCTAGGTCAAAATAACTTTGCAGAAATGTAAACATAAAACATAGAAAAATCATTCACACAAGTTGGCACAAGGATTTAATGTGGAAACAAAATTTGGCAAAAACCACTAGTAACATGCTACCAATTTTCACTCTTCTAAAGTGAGCCTTGTGAGTAGCCAACCTTGTTAAAGATTGCAATGCACACTGTTAAATGTGACCTTGATTAATGTATTTTAATCACCCTATTAAGAGTGAGCCTTGTTAGAGAACTTTATAAAATTCCATTAAAAGTCACCCAATTAAAGGATTTACAAATGATTTTCAGGTCAACCTTAATCCAAAGGATTTATCCAAACTAATATAATGATTAGAAAGTAGTAGTAGGACCTGATCTGATAACTAAAACAACTTACTTGTAGATTACAAATCTCTAGTTTAGTCCTCCATTCTACTTGACATTCATACCTTCATCTTTGATTGCTTGTTTTCACCCTTCAAGCCTTCACCTCATTAAGGCTTCTTACTCAATATGCCAATTGCATATTCATCCCTTTGGCCACCATATGAAGCAACACCTCCAAACTCTCAAAAATGCTTATTACTTCTGGCCTTGTATCCCCTTATAAAAAGAATTATGATCCTTTTCTACTTAACCACAATTTTTAATTGTAGTGTTAGGTCAGATTCATTGAATCCTCCTTCTCATTAAGTTTCCTGTAGAAACTTCTCTTAAAATCCTAATTATATTCATGTCAAAATAGTTTACCTTGAATCCTGTGCCACTAGCTCATCATACTTATCTTCCACATGCTTCAAACAATTCAAGAAATCAACTTTGTTGCTTAGATTCATCAAATCTTCAATTAAACTCTTCTTGTTGTCACTTGACAATAATAGTCTTTTGATGCTCTACCAACACTAGGTTACTCGGTATGAACTAATTATTCCTTAATTAGTCACCACTATTATTTCCCTAACACTTGACACTAACAATATTTTACTGACACTTGAAACCTAGTAACTTTTTACCAGGCCTGAACTGAATTTTCTTAGCTTACACTACTTTCTTGGTTAGGCATGGAAGACACTTTTATGAAAACACTTCTTCTTGTCTTAGCTTAAGTAACCATTCACTTTAGCCTTAATTAGATCAATAATAACTTTAATATCAATATCTTACTTGGTATTAGTGCTCCTTTTATATATTATATAACTTAGCCTTTCTCTAAGTACTCTTCTTATCCTTTCTATCCTCTTCATCAATCAATCAAATGATAACATTCAAACCAAAAATAAATTGTCTCACTAGCAAGCAACAGGTTTGACATCAATGAAAAAATAATGATTTTTCCACTATAGGTTCCAACACTTCAAACAATCTTATTTCAACAATCTCCCTCTTTGACATTGATGGCAAACCAACACCAACAATAATACCAAAAAGAAACTAAATACCTTGTTTTTAGAAATAGGGAGATATAGGGTAATGTAATCTTTTTCAATCTCCTTCAATGTATCTCTCCTCTATAGCTCTCTCTCTCTAAATTCTATCTTTCATGTATTCCTCCCTCTTAAGATGTTCAGTCTATATCTCCCTCTTTGACAACAATGTCAAAGACTTGTCATCTTATAATGTAGATATTACCAATTTAGATTCTTCCTCTGTCAACTTACTTGTGACTATAAATCTTCTATTTTAGCCTCTTCATTAGTTTAGGCTAATCCTAAAGGAAGATCCAATGCATCAAGTTGTAAATTATACCATACAACTCAGTTGATGCAAGACACCATTCTCGCTCCTCAAGTAGCTTGAGATAGGGGTATCACCCCTATCATACCTCTTAGATATTCATGTACATTCTTTGGTAAAGCCTTTGTGAATATATCAGATATTAGTTCCTTAGTATTCACACATTCCATTATCACTTCTTTGTCTCAAACCAATTCCCTCAAATAATGATATTTTATTGCAATGTGTTTTATCTTTGTATGCTTCACATGATTTTAGAAATGTTTATAGAGCTTGTATAATCATAGTATATTACCATAGGTTTTGTGATTTTCTCCTTCATACCTTTGAGTAATTGTTTAACCCACACCACATTTGTATAATTCACTGCAACAACCACATATTCAACTTCAATAGTAGATTGTGAGATACAATTTTGTTTCTTACTAGTCCAAGTAACTAGCTTATTTCCTAAGAAAAAATCTCCACTACTTGAACTTTTCTTTTCATCAATGTTACCAGCCCAATCAACATTTGCATAGGCTCTCATTTCAAACTTATCATTTTTCTTGTAGTATAGACCATAGTCTTCTATCCCTTTAAGATATATCATTATCCTTTTGACAACCATCAAGTGATTCTCCTTAGGATTTGTAGAAAATCTTGCAACAATCCCAAATGCTAGTGTAATATTAGGTCTGCAATGAACTACATATTGCATTTTCCAAATCATAAACATGTACAATGTTTGGTTTACATCAATAGAGTCATCAGTCTTAGATAATTTGTGACCTATCACCATAGGTGTGCTAACTGGTCTTGAATCTACCATACCAAAAGTTTTCAATATCTCCTTTACATACTTGGACTAAGTAATGTAAATACCATATTTCATCTTATACACTTGCAAACCAGCAAAGAATTTAATCTCTCCAAACATAGAAATCTCAGACTCTTTCATCATTTCATCTACAATGCCTTACACAATTCATTCTATCCTCTAAATATGATATCATCAACAAATATTTTAGGTAGTAAAATTCCTTTACCTCCTTTAGTCTTCAAGTATAGGTTGTTCTTGTCATCAGTCTTCTCAAAACCAATCTTTACAAGATAATTATGAAATCTTTTGTACCATGCTCTGGGAGCTTTCTTTAAACCATATACATCTTTATGCAATCTACATACCATGTTCTTATTGTTAAGAACAATAAATCCTTTAGTCTATTCAAAGAAAACTTCCTCTTCTAGTATAGCATTCAGAACTGCTGATTTGACATCCATTTGATAAACTTTGAATCCTTTGTATGTAGAGTAAGCAAGCAAAGTTCTCACTCCTTCCAATCTTGAAACAAAATAAAATGTCTCTCCAATGTCAATTCCCTCTTCTTGAGCATAACCTTTACAAACTAGCCTTGCCTTATTCCTTGTCACTTCACCATTCTCATCCAATTTTTTTTTATACACCCACTTGGTTCCAATAACATTCTTATCCTTTGGGATTGGTACAAGTGTCTAGGTTTTGTTCTTCTCAATCTATTCAATCTCTTTATTGATAGCTAGTCTTCATTTTCTAATGCATCCTTCACAGATGTAGGATCATGTATGCTTAACAAGTATGTATCATTTTTCAATCTATTCCTTGTCATTGGTCCATCTTTTCTTCCTCCAATAATTTTTTCAGCATGATGACGTCTTCTAACATATTTGGATAGTCTTGGGTTCTATTCTTCTTTGTTCAATGACAGGCCTTTGAGGAAATTCAATTTTAGGTTCACTATGTACATCTCTATCAGGTAATTGACATTTCTTTCTTGTAATTTGTTCTTAGCATCTAACTACAACTCACTTCTAAATACAACTCAAAATCCATTGGCTGTGACTTGACAACCATTGATTCATGTTGATTAATAGCTTCATTTCTAGAATCATCAATAGTAATGCCTTCATAGTAGTATAAAAATATTTTGTAATCTTTAGGTTCCTTCTTTGATCCATCTTCTTGTATATTTGTATACTCATCAACTTTTACATTTTTACTTTCCAAAATTTTTTAAAGTGTTAATATTTAAATACTTATAAGCTTTGCTTCTTGTGAAATAACCTAGAAATATACCTTCCTCACTTTTAGCATCAAATTTACATTTCCTGTTGTCCTTAAGAATGTAATACTTGCTTCCAAATACCTTAAAATATTTGACAATGGGTGAGTATCCATACTATAATTCAAAAGGTGTGATATTGGTACCTTTCTTCACTTGTACTCAGTTCAGGGTATAGACAACTATATTGACAACTTTCTCCAATATTTTAAAACAATATTCTTCTCCATCATTAGTGTCCTAACATAGTCCATTATATATCTATTCCTCCTTTCAACTATCCCATTTTGTGGAAGGGTCCTTGATGTAGAATTTTATCTCTTGATTCCTATATTATTGCAAAAAATTTCAAATTCTTTTGATGTAATCTCTCCACCTTTGTCAAATCTCATGCATTAGGCTTTTACTGGTTTCCTTTTCAACTCTTGCCAAGTACCACTTAAATATTTGAAAAGCATCAGATTTCTCTCTAAAAAACATAACAATCATCATTCTAGAATATTCATCAACAAATAGAATGAAGTATTTGTCACCTTTGTAGCTTTGTACATTAATTGGTCCACATAGATCAGTATTGTATGCGTGGAATGTGGCATCTATTAACACACACACTTCAACATGGTCCTTATTTGCAGATTCATCCTAGAATGAACATGAGATTGTTCACCCAAGAGGAGTCCTACAAGGTGACATATTGCCTTCTATTTGGAGGGATTTTTCCTATTAATGCCCTCAAATTTGAGGTATAGGCAACCAGACCCTCAAAGAATGAAGGATTTAAAGAAATGCAGCTAGTCTAGATGAATGTGCAAAGTATTCTAAATGTGTTATGTAATTAAACTAAGAACATGTAAAATGAAATAGATTAAGCATATACATATTTAAAACTAGATGAAATTAAGCTAGGAATGTAAATGTGTAAAAAAAAATGAGCTAAGTGAGTAGAAAAATAGCAGCAATTCGATGTTCATTCAATTCAACCTTCCTTGATGAGGAATTACAAGACTCTTAAATAGAATTCCTAGAATCCATCAACAAGTGAGATCAACTCGAATTGACGGTCAAGATTGAAGAAAAGATTCAATTAAGATGGAAACTTCCTTGTGCAGGTGAAGTGAATTATTTTTGATCTAAGTGTGATGAGCAATTAACCAAACTTGTCAAAAGTGTGAGAGTGAGTTAACTAGATTGATTCCATTTTGAGAGATAGTTCACTTAGAGTTTCTATTTAGAACTAAAGAGTAGAATTAGGAAAGATATTTAATTTAATAAAATGAGATATGATCTCATAAATACCTTTTCTATTCAATAAAATAATTTCATTCAATTAATTAGAATAGGCATATTTATTAAATTAAATAAATTTAATTCCTTAGTACATTAGCCTTAGGTGAAAATTCAATTTAATAAAGTATAAATACTTAATAATTAAATAAAATCTTAATCAATAGGTTTAATGTGACCAATACAAGTCAATACTTTGGAATTAAACAATAAGTATGATGAATGCAGATTAGGGTTTTCTGCATCTAACAATTAAGTCAAGAAGTGAATGTCAAAACAAGAATTTCCTAATGACATAAGACTTAGGATTGATTGAAATAGACTAGAATTGGTGATCATGGCAATGAGCCAATTTTGGGGTAATACATTTTTCCCCTCTTTTAATGAATGTGCAAGTAGCACATTCAATTCAAAGAAAATTAGGAAGCAATGATGCGAAGATGAAATTGGTTCTGAAGTTGATGATATGAAGATCAATTGATAAGCTTTTAAGGACTATCTCCAAAATGAAGATTAATACGAAGGAATCCAAGCAGAGCACCTAGATACCCAAAATGATAAGCATTCTAAAGGTTTCCATCATAACAAAGTTGAACCTTTAAGGATCCAGACAGAACATCTAGATACCCGAGATTGATGGCATTCAAAAGATTATCTCTAGGATGGAGCTTAATCTTTAAGGATCTAGACAAACCATATAGATACTTGAGATTGATAGCATTTAAAAGATTATCTCTAGAATGGAGCTTAATCTTTAAAGATCCAGACAGAATGTCTAGATACTTGAGATTGATATCATTTAAAAGATTATCTCTAGAATGGAGCTTAATCTTTAAGGATCTAGATAGAATGTCTAGACACCTGAGATTGATAGTATTTAAAAGATTATCTCTAGAATGAAGCTTAATCTTTAAGGATCCAAACAGAATGTCTAGATACCCGAGATTGATAGCATTTAAAAGATTATCTCCAGAATGAAGCTTACTCTTTAAGGATCTAGACAGAATGTCTAGATACTTGAGATTGATAGCATTTAAAATATGATCTCCAGAATGAAGCTTAATCTTTAAGGATCTAGATAGAACATCTAGATACTAAAAATTGATAGCATTTAAAAGATTATCTCCAGAATAGAGCTTAACCTTTAAGGATTTAGATATAACATCTAGATACCTAAAATTGATAGCATTTAAAAGATTATCTCCAGAACAAAGCTTAACCTTTAAGAATCTAGATAGAACATCTAGATACTCAAAATTGATAAGAGATCAAGATCAAATTATGAGTCATAGAAGCATCCCCAAAATGAGGCTTGACTCTCAAGAGTCAAGTTATAGATTGTCCTGATACCTATAATCAACTAATGACAAGGTGAAATAGATGAAAAAGATGCTAGAAAGAGGGAAATGAGATGCCCCTAGTGATGAGATTCCCTGAATGATGAGGACATAACATAGGAATGAGATGCCCCAAGCAATAAAGATTCAATGATGTACTCATCCTACCCCCTTGGGAGAGAAATCAAAAGATGACACACAAGAAATATGACGCAAAACAATATTTTGAGAGATACAAAAGAACTCAAAGATTGAGCAGAATGTAGAAGAGATCAAAAAATTTAGAAGAAAATTTAGAGTTGAGTTGAAGTGATTTGGAGGTTCAGAAGACCAAGTTTGACCAAAAGTTGACTAGATTTGACCATAGTTGACTTTTTTCAAAATAAATTTTGAAAGTTGGAAGAATGTTAATTTGAAAAGATTCGACAAATCACAAAATCTGGACTACACAAGCATTCAATTGCGTCGGTCCCAAAATTTTAAGACATGTTTTTGGGCTGCTTAGGTGTGTCAGATTTTGAATTTGATCTCGAAAAAAATGGGTTCAGAGTATCCAAAGTAGCCAAGAGGGTGATTACTCAATCATTTGTGCAGTCATGAAGAACATGATGCTTGTTTAGAGATCCATAGTCCCCCATCACGAAGGATGAAAGAGAGTTGCAATTGAATCACGTGCTTATGCAAGTGAAGTATGCAATGCAAGACTATATTAAATGCAACCCTAGGTATAATTACCAAGCCTCAACCATTATCATCACTAAGCATAGGAAAAAATCCTATATGTCATACAATTCTCATTGACATTGCAATCATAGGAATATGAATAGGACATATGTTGTAAGTCTGTCAAGATTAAATGTAAGCATTCGAGGCACAAGAAGCTAGAATGACCAAAACATTTTTCCCTTTTGTTGTAGCAAGTTAACATAAGCATCAAAACATAAATTTTAGGATGACCAGAATGTTTCTTGCATGGAAAACACACCAAACACATAAGAGATCCATATTATGCTAAGTATTTCGTAAGTATTCTGTCCATAACAACCCTTGCATTCGTGACCTGAGACAAAAATGTTCTAGGTATAGTCATAGTGACTCGTAAGTTCAATTTTTTTTGTATTTTTCTTTTTTTGATTTTTTTTTTTTGTATTTTTTTGGATTTTTCAAATTTTTTTGGTGTTACCAAGGTGCCTATTTCTAGGTTTTCACTAGGGTAACAATTTTTTTGAGGACCTTTTCATATTTTTAGGATTTTCTTAGGACATTTTCAAAATTTTAGAACTTTTTTAGAGATTACTAGCTCTCAAGAAGGATTACCTTGATTTTGCTTTAGTATCTAGCAAGATGTAGGACAA
Organism: Cupressus sempervirens; assembly: GCA_028749045.1. NCBI lineage: Eukaryota > Viridiplantae > Streptophyta > Pinopsida > Cupressales > Cupressaceae > Cupressus > Cupressus sempervirens. The sequence continues at coordinate 568,379,138 of CM053789.1, read as the reverse complement.
GATGTAGTAGCAAGCTAGTGGATAAGTGGAGATGGATAGGAAAGGAATATGAAGTGGTGAATGGTTACCCTCAAGGAAAGTCTTCACAAGATTACCCAAGCTAGGGAAAAAGATATAACAATACAAGCTCATGGTGTAATGAATGGTGTCACGTAAGTAATCCAAGAAAATAACCATGTCAAGAGATTGCTAAAAACTAAGTTTTCTTCTTTCTTTCATTGATTAAGATGAAAGGGTTTACTGGATAGGATAGCAAATTTTTTTATGGAGGTTATGAGTGAATGACTTTGGGAAAGAGGACATCTAAAGGATAAGCAAGATCATGATAGGATGTCATGGATGAAAGAATTACACATGAAACCTATTTACCAAGTTTTTATCATGGTATTTATCCAAGGTGCCAGAAGAAGTGGCTTTCACCATAGGATGGATTTATTTTTCTTTACTTTTGCTACCAAGGCACCTGTTTCTAGGTTTTCACTGAGGCACTTCTTTTTTCTTTTTCTTTTTTTTTTTTTGTATTTTTTTTTGGATTTTTAGAGTTTTTGGAAAGAATTCAAGCCTTTCTCAAGTTAGATAGAATGCCTATAACAAAGATAAGTTATGATAAGCCAAGGCCATAGCAAGGTACACTCAAAGATGCTGATAAGGTAATGGAAGGGAGATAGTAGAAAACATATATGGAGGATAAGGTTTTAGGATATGGATGAGATAAATGGGATGGAAGGATAAAAGGTGGAGGATAGAAGGGGAGTGGATAGGGTATTGAAAGGGATGGGCAAGGGTAGAAAAAAAAGTGGGCAAGATCAACATTGACACACACCTTGAAGGGTAGTGGAATGATGGAGGAAATATGGATGAAATAGTATGAGGTTTAGATGTATGAGGTCTCCAAGCCATTTTGAAAGAGGTGGAGTAGAAGGTTTTGAAACCTTTTTAGGATGATGTTGGGAAGAAGATGGAGTGGAAGCCTTTGGAAGTTTAAATGTCAACTTTGATCTGTTTTCAATATTCAAGTCCTTCAGAAGAGACTTGGGAATCCATATAGCTTTTGATTTTTCATTAGATGCTTTGGAATGCATTTCTTCAATAATAGATTTAAGAACCCATACTTTCTTTGGTTGAGATATTTGAATAGTGGACCTTTGCAGTCTCTTTTGTGTATTTTCCTTCTTGACATTCACATGTCTCTTAGAGGAGACATAGTGAACTTTTGAGAATGGATTCATGCACTTGTGTTTGAGTTTATAATCCAAATTGCTTCCAAAGGACTAAGGACTTGTGGATAAATGAGGCAAATATGACTGGTTTAGATGGAAGGTGAATGTGAAGAGTTCAAGTGAGTGTATCTTTTTTGATCTTGGGGTATGGTAGGAGGAATGTGTAATGGGCTAAGAGTAGAACTAGGAGATAGAGGAACATAAGGTCCCAATATGGATGGAAGGTTTGAATATTTTAGCTTAGATGGATAGGGACCAAGGATAGATTTAGAAAATGTGAATGGACCATGAGTATGGATATCAACATCTTTAGGGTGAGCCACACGACCAATGCCATCAATAGATTTATGACTAACTATTATAGGAGCAATACCTTTGACAAGAGTATTTAAAGCTTGAGCATAGTTTGGAAGTGAATGTAGTGAGGTAGAACAAGAGGGTGAGGGAAAATTTTTATCCTCAAAAGGAATTTAAGGTAGTATAGGAAAAGTATCATTCTCTTGGTCTTTAACAGTCTCCTTAAGGGTGGTGGAAGGAATATCTTGATCTTTCTTAGTAGAGGTGGATGACATGGGAGATTGAGGACTATGTAGCTCTTGAGATGGAGGCATGAGATCTTGGAAGATTTGAAAGAGGATGAAGGAATCTTGATCTTGATCAACACTTGTTTCTTCATCATTTAAGTAGTCTTCTTAACATGAAACCAACTCCAAGGATGAGGGAGTATCTGAATATGTATTTGAATCTATTTCTAGAGTTTTCATAATAGGCTCTTGAAGTTCAAAAGGAAAATTACTTGGAATAGACTTCATAGGCATAGTAGGGCATGAAGAAGTATGATCTGTGAAAGTAGTGAAAGAGTTGTAGCCCAATATCTATTGGCGTGAGTTTCTTTCAAAGGCAGTCCTTGAGGGTACACATAGTCAACAAGGGGAGCATCAAGTTCTTCTTTGGCAAATATGTATTGGAAAGATTGGACAATTTAGAAGGTGGTTGTATGATGGAAGAAGTAGGAGTTATATTTGAACCATTACTAGACATGGTTTCATGAGGTTGATCCTTCTTGAGAGTATAGTCTATAGTAGATGAGAGCTTAGATTTTTGAATTATGTCATTGTCAAAGAGATCTTGGATCTTTTTTTTCAGCTCCTTACAGTGTGAAGTTTTATGTAAATTATGTCTATGATAAGCACAATAGTTACTCATAAAGGAAACTCCCACCAAAGTGACCTTAGGTAACACAATGAGTTTCTTTTGAAGAAGTTCTTCCAAAGTTGATTCATAAGATCTTCCCAAAGGGGTGAAATCACACTTTGGTTTAGGTTCCCAAGGTTTTTCTTCAAAGATATTTCTAGATTTCTTGGGTGTTTGTGAAGTGTTCTTAGATATCTTGGATTCAAGATCACAAGAATTTGATTTTTGGTTGTCATAGGAGGAAGGGAAATTTTCTCTTAAGGAGAATTTGTTCGATGATGTTTCATCTTCCTCCTTCAATCTTTGAAGTTGAGCACTCATTGATTGGATTTTTTGCTTCATGTTTGCAATAAGTAGCTTTTCTTCCTCACTAGGAATATTCAATTTAGTGCATTTTTTGTTAGCCATTTTCATGTAATATGTTTCAAGTAGTGACAACCAAGTTTTAGAACATAAGTCAAGTTACCACAGTCATAGACAATGACAAAAAGAAAAAGCTTAGACAAGGACCACACTAGAACATAGTCTCAATCGGACAAGATAAGAGTGCTATATACTAAGGCATGACTGATTTGAAGGCTAGAACAACCAAAGATTATGACTATTGTAATGCAAAGTATGACAAGCACTAAAGAATGAGAATCAAGAAAATTAAAAGATGAGACTAGTCAAATTATGGGTCATGAATCTTTAACTAAGAAAAATGCCACTATTTGGGACTATTTTTAGACAAAGAAGCAATAAATTGATGTAGGAAATAGACTTGGTATGGAGTGCAGATAGCTCTGATAGACCAACTTGATAGTTTAGACTCAAGATCTTGCATGAAGATCCTCGAAGAGGCATGTGAGAAAGCACATAGGCACATACGAATGTTGGCATTATGATACATTTTTGTCATTAGTTATAACACTTATTGGATTCTGAATGCTTACCGAGCTCTCACCGGACATTCCTTTGTAAGCCAAGCTTTACCTAGTTATCAGAGTTTATCGAGTGATCAAGGTGAACAAAGAAGTCAGTGTTTACCGAGTAATCAAGGTGAGCAAAGAAGTCAGCGTTTACCAAGTAATCGAGGTGAACAAAGTAGCCAGTGTTTACCGAGTGTTCGAGGTAAAGAAAGGAATCAGTTTTTACCGAGTAAAGATGTACTTAGTATTGACCGAGAACTTCGTGATAACCGAGCGCCTGAGGTTATCAAGGAAATTAATTTTACCAAGCTCAGACGGTTATCAAGGAAATTAATTTTACCGAGCTCAGACGGTTATCAAGGAAATTAATTTTATCGAGCTCAGACGGTTATCAAGGAAACTAACTATCACCGAGTCACAAGGTTCTATCGAGTGTTTCCTTTGATCACCGAGCTACAGTTCAGATAGAAGTATTCACCGAGTGTCATCTCTTTTATCGAGTCTCCAGTGGTTACCGAGTTCAGAACTACTCGAAGTGTTTAGTATGAACCGTACCTTCACTTCTACCAAGTGCATGACGATGCCGAGTAACGCAGTGGACGCCGAGTATCAGAAGGACACCGAGTCAGTTCAGTGAACCCGAGTTTTTACCTTGGACCGACTTTGTATAGAGATTTGCACTTGTTGTTTTGGCCGACCTTGCATGTATTATTTATTCGAATGGTATATATATGCAATATATTGTATCATTCTAATGTAATGAAAAATGAAAGTAGTAATGATAATGAATGAAACTGCGAAAGTGTGAAAGAAATACATGCGTGCGAAAGTATATGTACTGAGTTGTGAAGGAATTCAGCAAGGTCAAATTTTGGAGCAGAAAAGTTTTATCTATCACATCAAGGTGAATCAGAGCATAGCGGATCTTATCAGCAATCAGTTGTAATCAGATCCACTGTTTCATTCTAACAGGTGAATCAGTTTTTGTAAATCCTTTAACAAGGTAGACTTAATAGTCTTTTGTAAATCTCCTAACAGAGTGCATACTTTATTGTATGTTTGTAAATCCTCTAACAAGGTGGATCTAGCAATCCTTTGTGCTCCTAACAGGGCAGATCACTAGAAGTGGTCATTGTAAGCCTTAACCGGCCAACTTCATACTGCAGTAACGAAGCTTTGTGGGTTTCATCCCCACCCCAGTTTTACTTTCTATTTGGAAGGTTTCTGGGTCACCAAATCTGTGTGTTCAAGTGTTGCAAACGATTTTGTTTCATGCTTACAGTAGGTTACTTGGATGAATGGTGAATATATCAGTATGCAGTTTTATTGTTGAAATTTTAGAATTTACTGATTCACCCCTCCCCTCTCAGTAACTTGTCATATCTTGAATATTTCCAACAATTGGTATCAGAGCTAAAAGGTTCTCAAGATAAAAGTTTCACAGCTTGAGCAAAGATCAAGGACAATGGAGATATTCAGACTTGACAAAACTATTGAGAATGAAAAGCTAGATCTGAAAATGGCCATGACTCAACTCAATGAAGCAAAAGAGCATCTTTCACAATCCTTGAAAAGAAGAAAAGAACTTGCAAAGCAAATGAATGACCATCAGTATATTGAAGAAAAGATTGAAGATCTCTCACCATCAAGTAGTTCAGATGAAGCTGACAAAGAAATCAAAGAACTTTTAGAAAAGAACGGATCTCTGCAGGAAGAAGTAAGAAAGCTCAAAAGGGAACAAGGAATCCAGTCCATCAGGCTATGCAAAATCTTGGAGCAAAGGAACAAGGCAGCTGAAGACTTAGAGGTAAGGAATAATCAATCCTCTTAGCTTGAAAATCTTGTAACTCAATTATCTAATGCAAATGAAGAAATTATGAATCTGAGATCTGAGAACGAGAATTTGAGAAATGACTTAATTACTGAAAGGCAAATCAATGCAAGCTTACAAAGTGATCTAATCTCTGAAAAACAAGTCAATGAGAGAATGGTAAAATCTCAAAAGGACATGGATCAATTGAATCTGCAAAATGAAGAAAATTTTCATAAACAAAATGGTAAAGCAGGCCTTGGATACAAGGAAGCAGGTGAATCCTCCAAACAGGGTACTCAAAAGAATCAAAGACCTACTTGCAGCCACTGTGGTAAGTTAGGTCATACATCTAATAGATTTTGGAGCAATGGAAAAGGCAAATTTAATGAAAAGTGCTACAATTGCAATCAGCATGGACACAAAGCCAATGAATGCAAAGAGAAACCAAAATTTGAAGGTAAATGTCACAAATGCCAAAAGCAAGGTCATAAGGCATCACAATGCAAATCCAAATCATTTAATCCAGCTGAACAACTTGTCAAAGCAATATTTGGTTGGGACTACAACACTTGGTGCAGATGTCATTATTGTGGAGAATATGGTCATACTGGCATAAACTGTGCAAGGCATCACCTAAGAAAAAGGGATACCACTGTAAGATGTTATACATGTACAGAACTTGGTCATATATCTAAAAACTGCATGAACATAAAGAAAGTCGAGGATGAGAAGAAAATCAAAGTAGACAATATTCGAAAGCAAATGAAGCAGCAATGGATTCCAAAGTCTACCAAGCCAGATAATTCAAGTAATGGAATGGTCACTCAAGTAATTTAGATAATTCAAGAAAGTGAGTGACTCTACCATTTCCAATTAAGACTCATCAGGATAAGACCAGGACTGTATCTACAAAGCAATATCCTAAGCAGTCCTAGAATGAAAATATGATCAAATCAGTATTTCAAATACATCAGGATCATGGTCGGTACATGACCTTACCGAGCTCAGTCGGGTGCAATAAGGCCTCTTTCACCAGGTTACACTTACCGAGCATGGTTGGTTCTTCTCTTACCGAGTTAAGGTCGGTTTAACCTATTTTCTTTTGGTCATCGAGTTGCGAAGTTTAAGCCGAGCTAGTGGATGACAGTCTGTCGATTGTAGCTACCTCCGTACTGAACATTAATGGCAAATTTTTCATCAAAAGGGCAGATTTCAACCTCATTTTTCACCGTGAATTCGAGATTTACACAGAAAAAAGGCGTTCAAGTGATTTGAAGAGATTTTCCAGCAAAGTATTCTTACGAAATCTTTTCACTCACCGAGCAGCAATGGCATCCGCAAGAACCAGCAGCAGCAAGGCGAAGAGAGGTTATGAAATGCTTGTGAAGGGAGTCGAATGGAAGGCGCCTAATTTCAAAATTGTTCCTGCCATCGCTGAATCACTCGACCCGCATGGAGCTCAATTGCAGATCCCTCCAAAGGTACTTCTAATCAATGATATTCGTACTCATTTCAAGTGTACTGTGCAAGAAATAGGGACACTAGATATGGATAGTACCCTAGCTAAGTTATGCATGGATGGAACCCTAAAACCTAAGTTCAAACATTTGGAAACCAAAGGCTTAACCTATATCCCGCATATGCCAAGGAGTTTCCAAGTAAAATGGGTGAGGTATATCTTAAGCCGTGTGCATAATGGTCAGTTGTGGTTGGAACAACCAGTTTTGATAACCAAGAAGATGATTCACAAAATCACGGGTCTCCCGATGCTCAGCAAAGCCAAAACCACCAAAACCCTAGAACGGGATGAGTTATAGAGGAAAACCCAAGCTGAATGGGATGGCAAAGGTTTAAAGCTCAACAATGTTTCAGATATAGAACTGAAATTTGGTATTTGTGTTATTGCATACAAACTGTATAGTTCTAGCAGGCTGAATAGTGTACCCTGTGAGGCTGTAGATTTGGCATATAAAATTGTAAAGAAAAATATGGAGTTTGACCTAGCTGATGTGCTATTAAAACAATTCAATAAAAACATGGATAGCATAAGGACTGCAAAGACAAACCCTTGTAAATTTGGTTCTTTGCTAGTTTGTTTATTTTTCTATGTATAGAAATTCTTTCCATCTAAGGGTGCAGTTGTATGGAGGAAAGATATCCCAATTTTGTATCAGATTAAAGAGTTTATAGCAGAGATGGGAGAAAATTTTGATAGTATCATGGATAACTATTTTGAAGACTTTAAGGAAAGGATGAACAATAGATTCAAAATTCCTCCTAGGCTTGTTGAAGAATATAAAGATGATGTATGTTTCATGGTTGACTGTGACAAGGTGTACATAGAGGCAGTTAGACCCCGAGTTGCATGGGTGAAACCTCTTCCATATGAGGTAAATATTGATGAAACAAGGGATATCATTGAAGCACTGGTAAATGAGCCAGTAGACCCAAGGCAACGGATTTTTGGTACTTATGATGAAGCAAAGGCAAGAATTGAACTAGAAATCAAAATTCCACAAGCCATCAGCAAAGGTAAGAGGAAAGTAGCCAAACTGAAAACTGCAATAGGCCCTCTTATGCTCACCAAGGGACAAGGTGAAGATAAAGAAAGTGAAGAAGAAGAAGAAGGAGAAAAAGAATCAGAAGAAGAGCAACCGGCAAAGAAAAAAGGCAAGGCAATCATTACCAAGCCCAAGAAGCAGCCTACTGCAGTATTTACTCGGAGGACAAGAAAAGGGATTCAGGAACCTATATTGGTCAAGCCTGCACCTACATTCGAGAAAAGGCTCAAATCATTGGAAGAAGGAACTGGCATCGCAAATTTCAAGGCATTGAAATTTGAGACAAGGACTGATGCAGAGAAAATGCAGATTGAGGAACTGGTACTTAACAAAATGGGAAAATGGAAATACTCCCCAGACCAGATTGCTCCTCATATCTCTAAAGAATTACTGGAGAGAGTACAGTCAAGATGGGAGTTAGCCACCAAGACGGTAAAAGATATATATGAGCAATCCCTGAAGAATCTTCAGCCTAGTCTCACTGGAGCAGAGGTAAAATCTGAATTGAAAACCCATGAAGGTAAAATGATGATCAGATTTCACACTTGTTTGATTTTGATCAAAGATATAGAGCATGTTGTAAATGATGCTACAAACATGTGGAAAAACATCTATCATCTACATAAGCCCAGTGTAGACCCAGTAGAAATAAAGGATGATGATAGCATCAACAGCAGCGATGAATCAGATAGCGCTCCATCCATCACAGTTACACCAAGAGAGTTGCATGCAATGATGGAAGAGAAAGAGGAAGAAGACAAAGATGAAGAAGCTGAAAAAGAAGATAAGGAGGATGATCCGGTAAAAATTGCAGCAGCAGTTATTGCATCCCTTCCTCACTCCCCAGATAAACTTGTGACATCATCAAGGTTGAAATCAGCTTCAATAGGTTCATCTACACCAGATTTACCATCTACAACTGCCATATCTCAGCTCCAGGTATCATTAGTGGAAGTGACTACCACTTCATCTACCGAGCTGCACCCCTCTTCATCTACCGAGTTGGCCTCCTCGACTCCACCATCATCAGTTGGTATTGCTGTAAGTTCTCCAATTTTGACTACTCCAATTTGTTTTACAATTTTGTCACCATCTACTTCAGGCACAGTAAGCTTAGATACTATATTATCGAGTGTATCACCATTTTTGGCTAGTACTCAAATTTTTGACTCTGTACATACTCCTATTGGCACTCAACCCTCAAGCATCCCAATTTTTACTGCTAGTCCTTCTATCTCTACTGTTGTGTCTATTCCAAAGGTCAAACCAGTCATCTCAGAAGTCAAACAAAAGCAACCATTAAGAATTATGATCACTGGAAAGGAAATTCCTGAAGACATTGACTTGGACACAGAGATAGTAATTCCAAAGATTGACTTTGATAATGCTACCATTGAAGAAATGAGGTATGCTAGTCAACTTATTGAGAAAAAGGCTACTCAGATGCAGTTAAGATCGGAAAGGGATAAGGAATACAGGATAATTGAGGATGCTCGGAACATAATTACTGAGGCTATAGGTGTTGATGTTGATACTTCTCAACACATTTTGATTCAATTGGAAGAGGCAGTTAATAAATTCAATGAAGATGCCTACGGACAAGAAAAGCTAATTGAGCGTGCAGAAAAGAAATTTGATAATAAGGTGTTGGGGCACATTGCCCAGAACATTGCAATAAATCAGGTTGCATTAACCTCAGTTTTGGCAGATATGGAAAATTCTTTTAATAATGTAACATCTCTTTTTGCTAAGCTTTTTGATGTTACCGAGTACACTAAGGGAATAAGAGAGAAACTAAATAAAATTGATGAAGATCTGAAGGTGAGCGCACAGAACTTGAAACTTGACCCCAGTTCAAGCTCATCTCATCACCTCAGGATCAAATTTTTGTCAGAGAAGCGGGCAGAGCTGTTGAGAGAAGAGGCAAGGATCCGATCTACATTGATAGATATCCAAAACATAATCCTTCCCATCATGGATTCAATGCAGAAGCACATTGCACATTCAAAGACATTAATCCATGATAATAACTTCTCCATTGCAGACCATGTGATTGAACTTTCGGCTGAAGTTCAAGTAGCTCTCTCCACCTGCAAAATTTTGCAAGAAAATTGGGATAAGACTCTCCAGCTTATTCTCCAGGTACATTTAGAGTTCATCTCTCATTTTGGTGTTTCTATATAAGTATATATATTCTTTTATTCTTTGGCATTATTGTCAAAAAGGGGGAGATTATTGTTGGATATGTATACTATGGGTGACTAAGTGTTTTCAGAGAAATTGTACAAAGAAAGAGATATACAGCTCATGTAAACACTGTATGAACATTCTATGGGAGAGTTGTATATAACGAAGCTATGTATATTCAGAATCAGTCATCAGCATGTCAGATAAATTTTGTCTCATAAGTGTTTTTGTCACTAATGCCAAAGGGGGAGATTGTTGGCATTATGATACATTTTTGTCATTAGTTATAACACTTATTGGATTCTGAATGCTTACCGAGCTCTCACTGGACATTCCTTTGTAAGCCAAGCTTTACCTAGTTATCAGAGTTTACCGAGTGATCAAGGTGAAAAAAGAAGTCAGTGTTTACCGAGTAATCAAGGTGAACAAAGAAGTCAGTGTTTACTGAGTAATCGAGGTGAACAAAGCAGCCAGTGTTTACCGAGTGTTCGAGGTAAAGAAAGGAATCAATTTTTACCAAGTAAAGATGTACTTAGTATTGACCGAGAACTTTGTGATAACTGAGCTCCTGAGGTTATCAAGGAAATTAATTTTACCAAGCTCAGACAGTTATCAAGGAAATTAATTTTACCGAGCTCAGACAGTTATCAAGGAAATTAATTTTATCGAGCTCAGACGGTTATCAAGGAAACTAACTATCACCGAGTCACAAGGTTCTATCGAGTGTTTCCTTTGATCATCGAGCTACAGTTTAGATAGAAGTATTCACCGAGTGTCATCTCTTCTACCGAGTCTCCAGTGGTTACCGAGTTCAGAACTACTCGAAGTGTTTAGTATGAACCGTGCCTTCACTTCTACCGAGTGCATGACGATGCCGAGTAACACAGTGGACGCCGAGTATCAGAAGGACACTGAGTCAGTTCAGTGAACCCGAGTTTTTACCTTGGACCGACTTTGTATAGAGATTTGCACTTTTTGTTTTGGCCGACCTTGCATGTATTATTTATTCGGATGGTATATATATGCAATATATTGTATCATTCTAATGTAATGAAAAATGAAAGTAGTAATGCTAATGAATGAAACTACGAAAGTGTGAAAGAAATACATGTATGCAAAAGTATATGTACTGAGTTGTGAAGGAATTCAGTAAGGTCAAATTTTGGAGCAGAAAAGTTTTATCTATCACATCAGGGTGAATCAGAGCATAGCGGATCTTATCAGCAATCAGTTGTAATCAGATCCACTGTTTCATTCTAACAGGTGAATCAGTTTTTGTAAATCCTTTAACAAGGTAGACTTAACAGTCTTTTGTAAATCTCCTAACAGAGTGCATACTTTATTGTATGTTTGTAAATCCTCTAACAAGGTGGATCTAGCAATCCTTTGTGCTCCTAACAGGGCAGATCACCAGAAGTGGTCATTGTAAGCCTTAACCGGCCAACTTCATACTGCAGTAACAAAGCTTTGTGGGTTTCATCCCCACCCCAGTTTTACTTTCTATTTGGAAGGTTTCTGGGTCACCAAATCTGTGTGTTCAAGTGTTGCAAATGATTTTGTTTCATGCTTACAGTAGGTTACTTGGATGAATGGTGAATATATCAGTATGCAGTTTTATTGTTGAAATTTTAGAAGTTACTGATTCACCCCTCCCCTCTCAGTAACTTGTCATATCTTGAATATTTCCAACAACGAAGACTCAGAACAACAATTTAAACTTGCATGAAGAGTTTAATAGAACTGTGCAAAAATATGCTAGGACTTGCAAGCAAAATAGAATCCAAATAGTAGGATGTGAGTGTAAGATCTCGTGTAGAGATTTGCATAAGATTGCACAAAAACTTGGATAGGGTCACACGAAGAAATGGTAGGACAACAAGTATTCACATGAAAGTTTGCAAATTGTGTGGGAAAATAGAAACCAAACTGACAAATGAACTAGATTTTGAAGGGACTTTGAAGATTTTAGATAGTTCTAGAAAGATTTTTGGTTCATTTGGCAGCTTTCAAATAGATAGCAAGGTTGATTTTCAAGTGTTTTAAACAACATTTGGTTTTGAACAAGGCAAGTGTTTTCAACAAGACATGGTAAGCAAGTAGTAGTTGAATACAACCCAACTAAGGACAAAGCAACTCAGAGGGATGAGGGAGTCTTGACTTGTGGTTTGTTTAAGTAGGTTTGGAAATGATTAGGACTCAATAACAAACACACTTTATCCCTAGAAACAAAAAATGGTAGAGAAGGAAAAACCTTTGTCCCACAACTTATGCACATGCGTGTACCTCACAAAGCCATATCACCCCCTAGAGGGCGCCCATGTTTTTGGTATATTCAAATGACTCAATAGTATACACTGAATGAGTACCCTTGTGGTAGGGGACAAGCACATATACCACCTTCGAACATCTAGTAGCATGCCTATGGTGAGTTCTATAGGAGAGATTCTTCCCCCTCCTTTCACAAAGATTATGCCTCCTTTCGAAGGTGAACCAAGTAGTCTCTAGCTAAAGGTGTTTACTTGGCTTCTATTCAAATTAATCCCTGGTGGCTCTATAAGTGGAGTTGAGGCTAGCAGCCCACACTAGCATCTGAAAGTGCACACTACTTGCCTAGCAAGCTAGTGGCTAGTGCCTACCAGTGCACAGATAGAGCCTCTCCTTGACATGCAATATCAAGAGTAAAGGAGAGGAAATTAATCCAGCCTTGGAGTCTTTCACTCTACAAGGCTTCTTTATTAGAGTGAGTTCAAATCTTCGATGAAAGGTGTGTGCTCACTTGGGTCATTCCCAGAGGTTGGATCACTCTAGCAGGCACTCTAAAGGATTGACTTGGACTAGTGATTCAAAGGCAAGGGTTATTGTTTCTAATTTCCCTCAAGGGGAAAGAGTATACTCCTCTACCTTACTTTCTCATCCAAACATGTAAAACAAGTTAATTTACCATCATCTCTTCATAGAAAAGGAGGTGTACTAGAGAACCACTAAGCTACTTTCCTTCTTTAGAATGTTGTCTTTCAGAAGCATCTAGGTTTTTGATTCACCCTTGGTCGTGACCTCCAAGTGGTGAAGAGAATAATCTCCTATTCTTCTGTCTTGCACCCTAGGAAGTTCACAAGCCCTAATTAATCTATGTTTTGAAAGCAAGAAAGAAGACACATTGTTTTATGGGTTTTAAGATTTGATCTTTGACAAACGTATGTTTGATAGCATCTTGCAAACACATAGTCAGTTCACATTTTGAGAGTCTGTATAAAGGAGTCTTCATCAAATGTCCTGCAAACAACTGTTAGGCTGCAAAAAATCAAAAAAGCTGAAATAAAAATGCTTCAGAGAAAATGTGTTAGTCAAATAAAATCTTAACTATGGGAAAATTAACATTTAAATTTTTAAATTTTTTTTATAGCCATAAAAAATCTTATAAAATGTCAAAACCTATGAAAACATCAAAAATCAAAATTCATAAATTGGAAAAACTATTTTTTGTATTGCTACTGCAAAATTCTACTCGAAATCATGCATAGACTTGCGCAAAGAAATGCTCTATACCGCACGAAACCATGCACAGAATCGGGAAAAGAAATGCTCTGTACCATGCAAAATCATGCACAAGTCCATGAAAATCTTTCACTGACCCATGCAAGAAAATGAGGTGTCGTGTGAAGACTTGTGCAATGGGGCACTTTTTCACGCAATACGGTCTAAAACTTCTTGTGACAACTTCAAATCTTTGTACGAAAATGGAATGTCTTGAGAAAAGATTTGAGTAATGGTATTAAATAGTATGGAAAAAATACTAAAATAATAGAAAAAATGTAGATGAGGCCAGAGAAATTGATTTCCTTGGCCCCACAGTGGGCACCAAAAATGTATGCATAGAATGTGGCCTCTGTTAACACACACACTTCAACACGATCCTTATTTGCGGATTCATCTTGGAATGAACATGAGATTGTTCACCCAAGAGGAGTCTTGCAAGGTGACCTGTTTCCTTCTATCTAGAAGGATTTTTCCTATTAATGCCCTCAGATTTGAGGTATAGGCAACCAGACCCTCTAAGAATGAAGGATTTCAAGAAATGCAGCAAGTCTAGATGAATGTGCAAAGTATTCTAAATGTGTTATGTAATTAAGCTACGAACATGTAAAATGAACTAGATTAAGCATATGCATATTTACTAGATGAAATTAAGCTAGGAATGTAAATATGTAAAAAATATATGAGCTAAGTGAGTAGAAAATGTAGCAGCAACTCGATGTTCATTCAATTCAACCTTCCTTAATGAGGAATTATAAGCCTCTTAAATAGAATTCCTGGAATCCATCAACGGGTGAGATCAACTCAGATCAATGGTCAGGATTGAAGGAAAGATTCAATTAAGATGGAAACTTCCTTGTGCAGGTGAAGTGAATTATTTCTTATCTGAGTGTGATGAGTAGTTAATCGAACTTGTCAAAAGTGTGAGAGTGAGTTAATTAGATTGATTCCATTTTGAGAGATAGTTCACTCAGAGTTTCCATCTAGAACTGAAGAGCATAATTAGGAAAGATATTTAATTCAATAAAATGAGATATGACCTCATAAATACCTTTTTTATTTAATTAAATAATTCCATTCAATTAATTAGAATAGGCATATTTATTAAATTAAATAAATTTAATTCCTTAGTACATAAGCCTTAGGTGACAATTTAATTTAATAAAGTACAAATATTTAATAATTAAATCAAATCTTAATCAATAGGTTTAATGTGACTAATATGAGTCAATACTTTGGAATTAAATAATAAGTATGATGAATGCAGATTAGGGTTTTCTGCATTTGACAATTAAGTCAAGTAGTGAATGTCAGAACAAGAATTGCCTAATGACATAGGACTTAAGATTGATTGAAATAGACCAAAATTGGTGATCATGGTAATGAGCCAATTTTGGGGTATTACAAGTATGACCTAATTCCAAAAATTCATTTGAAGTATGAGTCTTACTCTTAAAACTAGACTTTTTCATCTTGCCTAACTGATATTGTTTGCAAATCACATTATTAGGTTTCTCTAGCTTTGACAAACCTCTAACTCTTTTCATCTTATTGATACTAAGAAAGTTATCAAGACTTACATGACATAACCTTTTGTGCTATAACAATACATCATTAGTTTTTAAAACAAGACAAGTAGCTTCACTCATGTCAAGATAGAATAGATTACCTCTAGTTTGATCACCACTACTAATGAGTTCACCATCAACATCATAAATCTTAGCTTTCTAGTTTCCAAATTCAACTTTGCATTCTGAACTATTCAATTGTGA
Source organism: Cupressus sempervirens (assembly GCA_028749045.1). Lineage (NCBI taxonomy): Eukaryota > Viridiplantae > Streptophyta > Pinopsida > Cupressales > Cupressaceae > Cupressus > Cupressus sempervirens. The sequence continues at coordinate 568,363,946 of CM053789.1, read as the reverse complement.
CACACTCAACATATTATAGTTAAGTCCTTCCACATTGTAAACATTGTCACACATGATCTTATTTGTTAGTCTTATTGATCCTTTTTCTTTTATACACAGGGTGCATCACCAAATCAAACACTATTTCTGTTCTAATGCACAAGCGAGTTGAACTTACTTTTTTCTCCAATCATGTGATTAGAACCATTTTCAATGATCCACTTGTCACTCTTGTTCACATAAGATACTAATGCAGTTGCCTCATCTTCATCAAAATCATCTTTCATAGCGACGTAGACAACTTTATCATCATGATCAACTGGTTCTTCATTAGATTCCTCTTTATTAATGTAGCAAGCTTTCTTTCCTTTATTTTTATAGTCTTTTATGTTTTCATCTCTTTTACCTCTATATTTGTATTCACTTCTATTGTTTTTCTTCTCAGGACACCTTGCTACAATATGACCAACCCCATTACAATTGAAACATATGATAGGTAACTTACCTTTGTATTTTCCTTTGCCTCTATGAAATCTCCTAGCCAACAATGCTTCAAGCTCTTCTACATCTTCTTCATCTATATTACTATCACTAGAAATATGTTTGACCTTTTTCTTTCTCTTATCTTTAGGCTCTTTTAGTGACAATTTAGATTTGAAAGTAGATTCAACATTCTCTATTTTGAAATTATCAAAATTTGAAAGCTCAAAAGTATTGAGTCTACCAACCTATCCTTCAAGGGTAAGAATTTTACCAGGAGTACATCTTAGTTCTTGTATGGTAGGGAATCTAATAACATAAATAAGCAATAGGGTTCTCAACACTTTGCTGATCACAATCTCGTCTTCAATTTTCCCTATAGATTCTCTGATGGCATTAGCAACTTTGTTGACTCTAGCACAATAATGAACTATATTATCACCTTCTTGCATTTTCATTTCATCGAGCTTTCCTCTTAGACTTTCAAATTTGGCTCTCAACACATTTTTATCTCCTCCATAGATCTTATTTAGGGCATCCCATGTCTATTTTGAAGTAGCGCACTTTTTGATGTCATCAAACTCAATACAACTTAGGGAAGATGCAATCTCCAACATTTCCTAATTGTTCTCTTTCTTATCTTTTAATTTCTATGTAGTCATAGCTCCAATTATTCCACAAATTTAGTAGTTATAGTTGAAATTGCAAAATGTCCAAGTCTTCCTATATGCAACTTCATCAAATTTTTTCATGCTGGAAATTTTTCCTTGTTTACCTTGGATACCTCCTTTCTGTACATTTTGATCTTTAGCTTCTAGTACCTTCAAACTATTCCCTCATAAACAAAAATTCTTTGATACCAATTGTTGGAATATTTAGAATAAATGGGGGGGGGGGGGGGGGGGTGGGGTGAATCAGTTATCCAAGGTCCAAATGTATAAATAAAACTTTTTCATTTTCATCAAACATACAAGTGCACACATTGATTAGATCATCTAATAACTCCATAACTTAGTAGGTCACTATCCTAGGTCAAAATAAATTTGCAAAAATGTAAACATAAAATATAAAAAAATCATTCACATAAGTTGACATGAGGATTTAACATGGAAACCCAATTTGGGAAAAACTACCAGTAACATGCTACCAATTTTCACTCTTCTGAAGTGAGCCCTATGAGGATCCAACCTTGTTAAAGTTTACAATGCACAATGCTAAATTTAACCTTGATTAAAGGATTTCAATAACCTTTTTAGGAGTGAGCCTTTTTAGAGGACTTCAAAACATTCTATTAGAATGTCACCTAGTTAAAGGATTTACAAATGGTTTTTAGGTCATCCTTAATCCAAATGATGTATCCAAACTAATACAATGATTAGAAAGTAGCAACAAGATTTGATCTGATAACTAAAATAACTCACTTGTAGATTATAGATCGCTGGTTCAATCCTTCATTCTACTTGGCATTCATACCCTTCATCTCTGATTGCTTGTTCACCCTTTAAGCCTTCACCTCCCAAAGCCTTCTTTCTTAGTATGCCAATTGCATATTCATCCCTTTGACCACCATATGAAGAAACGCCTCCAAAATCTCAACAACACTCATTACTTCTGGCCTTGTATCCCCTTATAAAGAGAATTATGATCTTTTTCCACTTAAGCACAATTGTCCATTCTAGGGTTAGGTCAGATTCATTGAATCCTCCCTCTTCCCATTAGGTTCCCTCTAAAAATTCTCTTACAATCCTCATTAGATTTGCCTCAAAATGGTTTACCTTGAATTATATACCACTAGCTCATCATAATTATCTTCTACATGCTTCATACAATTCAAAAAATCAACTTTGTTGGCTCAAATTCATAAAATCTTCGATTAAACTCTTTTTGCTGTCACTTGGCATCTACGCTATTCACTTGGCAATAGCAATCTTCTAATACTCAACCAACACCAGGTTTCTCAACATGAACTAAGTATTCCTTTCTTAGTCACTAATATTATTTTCCTAACACTTGACACTACAATATTTTACTGACGCTTGACACCTACTAACTTTCTGCTCAGCTTGAGCTAAATTTTCTCAACTTATACTATTTGCTCAGTCAGGCTTGGTAGACAGTTTTACAAAAACACTTCTTCTTGTCTTAGCTTAAGTAACCATTCACTTTAGCCTTAAATAGATCAATAATAAACTATATCATCATTGTCTTACTTGGTCTTAGTGCTTCTTTTATATATCATATAACTCAACCTTTCTCTAGGTACTCTTGTTATCCTTTCTTTTCAAATCCTCTTCATCAATCAATTAAATTATAGCATTTAGACCAAAAAGTAATTGTCTCACTAGCAAGTAGTAGGTTTGACATTAGTGACAAAATAATGATTGTTCCATGATCGGTTCCAACAATTCAAACAATCTCTTTTAACTAATGCACCTTAACCACAATCTCTTTGAATCCTCCCTCTTTCCATGATAGGTTCCATGATAGGTTCCCAAGTAGTAGTCTAAAGCTCACAAAACCTTTGAAGATGGTGAACCAAGTGAATCAATTCTTGGATTTAGAAGGAAGGTACTTTTAGTTACTAGATATGTTAGAAGGCATCATGCACCTAAGAAAATTATTAGATATTAGACAAAAGGCACAACTACAAGGAACAAACTAAAAGGTACATGTTTTCTTACTAATCTTGAACCTAGAATTATTAAAGATGCATTAAATGATGAAAGTTGGATTAAGGAAATGAATGAAGAGATTGAACAAATTGAAAGGAATAAAATTTAGACTCTTGTTCCTAGACCAAAGGATAAAAATGTAATTGGCACAAAGTGGGTATTTAGAAACAAGATGAATGAAAATGGAGAAGTCTCAAGGAATAAGGCAAGGCTAGTATACAAAGGATACACTCAAGAAGAAGGTATAGCCTATGGAGAAACATTTTCTCCTATTGCTAGACTTAAAGGTGTAAGGACACTATTTGCACATGGTGTATTTAAAGGATCCAAAATATATCAAATGGATGTAAAATCAGCTAGAGGAAGTTTACATTGATCATCTTGAAGGTTTCATTGATCCAAAGAAAAGAGACATGGATTGCAAATTATACAAAGCTTTATATGGTCTAAAGCAAGCTCCTAGTGCATGGTATGAGAGACTACATGGATATTTGGTAAAGATTGGGTTTCAATAATAGTATTTTGTATATCAAAGAAGGACCATAGAAAAGATTTTGTTAGAAAAAATATTTGTGGATGGTATCCTATTCATAGGTCATGATGACTTATGAAAGTCATTCTCTAAAGAAATGAGGAAATAATTTGAATGTCAATGTTTGGAGGAATAATTTTCTTTGTTGGCTTGCAATTTCATCAAATGAAAGATGAAATTTACATTACATAATCAAAATATACCAAGGAAATACTGAAGACCTTTAGAATGGAAGACTCCAAACTAGTTGTAACACCTATGTCTACTAGACATAAACTATCGAATGACAATGATTCAAAGGAGGTAAATCAAACAACCTATAGATCTATGATTTGAAAACTTCAGTATTTTTTTCACACAAAACCTAATATTACATTAGCTATTGGTATAGTTGAAATATTTTCTACAAATCCCAAAGAAAATCATATGATGGCAATTAAAAGAATCATGAGATATCTAAAAGACACTCAAGACTATGGTTTATAGCACAAAAAAGGATGAAACTTTGAGTTAAAATCCTTTATTAGTGTTGATTGTGCTGGAAGCATTGATCACAAGAAGAGCACCAATGGAGGAGAATTATTTCTTGGAAAGAGGTTAGTATCATGGATTAGAAAAAAGTAGAATTATATCTCTTAGTCTATAACAGAAGATGAATATGTTTCAGCAACAATTAATTGTTCCAACATAATGTGATTCAATCAACTATTGTCAGGAATGAAGGAGGAAATCAAGGATCCAGTGGTGATCTATTTTGATAACATAAGTGCAATAAACATATCCAAAAGTCTAGTGATGCACACCAAGACAAAGCACATTGCAATCAAGTGTCATTTTCTAAGACAATTAGTTCAAGATAAAGAGGTCATATTAGGATATGCGAACACAAAGGAGTAGGTTGTTGACATATTTACCAAACCATTACCTAAGGATGCATTCTTGTATCTAAGAGGAAAGCTAGGGGCCATTCACCTATCTGATGCTCACTAGAGTATAGATTAGTGATGCATCAACCAAAGTATATTGAAGATCTATCAAGTTGATGCAAAGTATTCAGACCTCATTGCATATGAACCAATACATCAAGTACATAATAAAAACATTGTATCAACTCTTTGGAATGTGATGTCAAAGAGGGAGAGATTGAATTATGTCATATATTCATTAAGGAAGAGATTGATGTATTCAGAGGAAGTGATCTGCATATCAAAAAGAGGGAGAGCTTGATCTTTTGGAGTCAAAAAATAAGATGACAGAGGGATAATTTCATAGGAAGTTTTTCATGGTTGAAGAATTAGAGTCAAACTAAGGATATTTTCTCCAAATTTTTCTTTTCTTATGACATATTGTGTTTCCATCAATGCCAAAGAGGGAGATTATTGATAACAATTATTCAATTGTATATTGTCATTAATGTTACACAAATGTTATACTCTAAACGAGCATTGCCAGTTGGAACCACACTTAGAAGACTCTTGTATTAGTCAAGAAGAGGAAAAATTTAGTGATCTAGTTGAAACTAAGATAGGCCAGTCACCAAAGCATTTCAATTGTAACTAAGTTAGAAGTTAAGTGTAAACTGAGTTAGATCGGTTACCAAGGAACTCAGTGGTAACCAAGTGATTTAGTTTTAGTTCAAGCCAACCTACATTAGAATAATTAATTTATTTTATTTTATGCAAGCCAATTTAATGGATGTTAATTATTTATTTGTAAGGGTATTCAAGTCAATTTTACATTGTTTTTCATATATATGAAAGGTCAAGTTGTGGGTTGAAACATAGAAGTTGTGGAAGAAGATAAGATGTGAAGTAAGAAGGATATTTTATTAAAGGGAAGAATATCCAAGGAGCTAAAAAGAATATTTTGATCAATTTGGATCCAGAGGATAAACCAAAATGGTGATATGAATTTGTAATCCACTTGCTTCATCAATAAGGTCAATCATTGTTGCTCTCTAACAATTGTAGCAGTGAAGAAATCTCTTAATAGAGTTGACTTAACAATCATTTTCTAAATCCTCTAACAAGGTGGCATTTATAGATTGAAGTGTCTTAAGACCTATAACAAGGCCACTCCTAATAGGGTGATTTAAATCCTTTAATAGGATCACACCTAATAGTGTGGTTTGGAACCTTTAAAATGGTTGACTCCTAATAGGGCTCACTTTTGAAGAGTGAAAAGTTGTAACTAGTTACATTGGTGGTTTTCCCAAATTGGGTTTCCACATTAAATATTAGTGTCTCTTATGTTCATATTATTTTCATATTGCTTTATCTTTCTGCAACTAAGTTACTAAAGGTTAATACATATTAATATTTTAAGATTGCTTTGTTAATCAATTTACAGTGGATTTCTAGTTCTAACTAAGTTGTGTTAAAAGGAAGTTTGTATTGACATCTAAGGGATTTGGAATTATTTTAGTGGTAATTGATTCACCCGTCCCCTCTTAGTTACTCCTCTTATATTTCCAACAAAAACTATATTTGGGTGTTGCCTTCACTAAATTCATCATGTCTCTATCCAGTCTTCATATTTGTGTACATGCTCTTAACTATAGCATCTAGACACTATATAGAGTATTATTCAAAGTTTGAATACACTCATATTCCTTCCTTGAACCTCACAAAACCAATTTTTTTTGTTGTTCAACCAGAATTCACTAAATAACCAATATATTGACATCAATGACAAACTTTTTCATGAATGGAATACACAACCTTTGAATCATGCCACCAAAAATGCTAGGATACTCCCCCATAGGAATACCATTAGCATTCATGCTTAACACTATTTACCATGAATTTATGACCTACTAGACCAATTTCATGGTGCTAAATGTTTCTCCAAAATAGATTTGTAGTTAGGATATCACTAAATTTGTATTGAAGAATATGATATCTCAAAAAATACATTTCAAACACAATATGGTCATTATGAATTTGTGGTAAATCCTTTTGGTTTAACTAAAGCACCTACAACATTTATGACTTTGGTGTATGATATCTTTCAACCATTTTAGTTGTATTTGTTATCATATTATTAAATGATATCCTAATATACTCAAAGAATGAAGAATATTCACACCATCTTAAGTTATTACTTTAAACCTTAGAAAAGAACCAACTATATGAAAAATATAGTAAGTGTGAATTCTTTAAATATGAAATATCTTGTCTAGGTTGTGTGGTCTCTAAAAATGGTATTCCTCCTAACCCTACAAAAATTAAAGCAACACAAGATTTTCCTATTCCCAAATATGCACATGAAATTAGAAGTTTCCTCCAATTATTTGGGTTCTATCATAAGTTTGTTAGAAACCATTCCAAAATTTCTTCACCTTTAACTAGTTTAACTAAGAAAGAACATAACTATAAATGGACCACTAAATGTGATATAGCATTTAAGACACTAAAAAAATTGCTAGCTAGTCTACCTATTCTTTACATTCCACATTTTAAGAACCCCTAAATTATGACTAAAGATGCATGTAGTACAAGTCTAGGTGGTGTTTTGATGCAGGGTGATAGAGTAGTATGTTATGAATCACAAAAGTTGTTGCCTATTAAAAGAAATTATCCTATCCATGAACTTGAATTATTATGTATTGTCCATGCCTTAAAAAAATGACAAAATTATTTATTGGGAAACAAGTTTATACTAAGAGTTGACCATCAAAGTGTGCAACACGTATTTACCCAACCACAAGGTAATATGAGACAAAAAAAATAAATATGGAACTCTTAATTGAATATGAGTTCACCATCCAATATGTTGCTAGAAAGGAAAATATAGTGACAAATGCTTTAAGATGGATATATTTGTGTACACATTTATTTACCTTAGAAAGAAGCCAATTTGAACATGATATTAAACTCCAATTACCTATCAATGTTTATTTTTAATCAATTTATGAAGGCATCAAAAATCAATTCCCTAATATTCATTTGAAAGATCAAATAGAAAACTATTTTCTAGGTAGCAATGAACTTCTTTAGTATAAAGGAATATTATTCATCCCTTATATACCCAACCTAAACTCATTAATCTTGAAATATTTCCACAATATTCCAATAACAAGACACCTTGGATTCCCTAAAACCTACCTTTTAATCAAGAGAAACTACTTTTGGCCTCAAATGAAGTGTAAAATTTGTACTTGCATCCAACAATGTTTAACTTGTTAAAAGGTAAAAGAAGAAAAATGCAAACCTCCTAGCCTCCTACAACCCTTATCTATACTTGAGTGGAAATGGGAGTCAATTAGTCTAGATTTTATTAATGGGTTGCATCAAAAATGAAAAGGCCATGATTCTATATTTGCAGTAGTGGGTTGTTTATTAAAATAATAAACTTCCTACCAATTAAGATGAATTCTCTTGCTTATGACATTACCGATAGCTTTGTTAAAGAGATTGTTAGATTACATGGTATTCCAAAGAATATTGTATCCAATAGACATCATCGATTTACATCTCTTTTTGGAAATCTCTTATTTTTGAACTTGACACTACTCTCAAGTTTAGTACCACATATCATCTATAATCTTTTTGACAAATTGAACAAATAAGTAAAATCCTAGAAGACATGTTGTGAATTAACACCATATATAAGCCTAAATCATAGGAAGACTACATACACTAGATTGAGTTTGTATACAATTAAGGATATCATTCGACCACTAAAATGTCACTATTTGAGCCTCTATATGGTCATAACTACAACTCACCTTTTCTTGGTTAGACCTTGTTCATAAGTTTTGGTATGAGAGTGAGAACTTGATGGAGATGGATTCTATTATTAGTAAAGAAAAAATAAAAGTGAAAGTTTTACAAGATATATACAAAAGTTGGGCTAGTTCAAAACAACTATTTGAAATTTTGATATAGATGATCAAGTGTTTCTTCATGTTAAATCAAAAAGGAGTTTGCTAAAATTAGGAAAATACTCAAAAATAGCTCCTCATTTTTGTAGACCTTTCAAAATATTAGAAAAAATAGGTGTTGTGTCATATAGACTTGCCTTAAGAAATATATTCATAGTATTGATTACATCATTGATTGGAAAAGTATTTCTATTGATCCTTCATGCAAATTTAATATTGAGTCTAAGTTAATAATTGATAGAAGGTGTACAAAACTTTAAGGAATAGGATTATAGAAGAAGAATAATTTAAGTAAAGTATTAAATTGATATTAATACTGCTAATAAGGGAAAATTTTGATTTTATTAAAAACAAATATCTACATTTATTTGACTAAAATAACTTCTTTTCCTAATTTTGATGCAGAAACTCCTCATGCTCTTGAGGACATCAACTAATTTATAGGAGAATAAATGTTACGAGAATTTTCCACGAGTAAAGAAGATGTATTAAAAAAATTGAAACACATTTTAAATGTATTATTTTAATGAAAGGGTGCAAGTTTTATAACCACTCTTGAAATAGTGAAATTCACCAAAAAGGCATGAGAAATATCAAAAAAGAAGTAAGAAGGACATAAAAGAGTGTAGGTTGGAGGTTATTAGTTAGTGTTGAGACATTTGGAGAAGGGGCATAAAATGTGTGTCCAACTCAAGGTACAACATACACCCAAAAGTGTCTTACTAGGGTTGTGTTATTTATGCCGTAAAGGCCAGCAGGTTCGGTAAGAACCAGTGTATTTTTTGTGTAGAGACCTATTTCCTCTAGGAGTACCTCTTTGCTAGGAAGAGCCTAAAACTCTAAGACTCTTTGTGTGCTAGATAATAGACTTCAAACATAGATATGTATTATTTTATAAAATATTTATTTGTAGTCAATAAATGCTCTAAGTTCATTGACAAATTAATGTGTTGAATGTTATTTATTAATATTGTTGCATATTTCATTTTCCAATGAGCTGAATCTAGTTATCAAACATTCTATCATAATAGTGATTAATAATGAATTAGGGTGAGGAGAGAAGTGGATTACACTTCAAAACCAATTATTTCTTAATTAAAAGATAATCCAACACATAAATCAATCAAATATTTACTATTCTATCTTACAATGGCTAGTGAAATGGTTGAAAATGTGTTAATTTGAAAATTAATATTTAATTTGTGACATTAAAAGTGACTTGAGTAAACTATATGACTATATGTGTATTATGTTATTAAAATAAGCTTGGTTTCAAGAAATTAATTTTGAGGAATTAGTGATGAAAGGGGTTGAAATGCAAGTGATGACATCACCACATTCTCTAAGAAATGTGTATCTTATAAGTTGATAAATAAATCTAGGATCCATTTTATTTATTATATATAAAGAATGTCACAAAAGATATGGACATAATTTTGATGATGAAAATTTTAATAAAATAAAACTAAAAACATGATAGTATAATTTACCTTAAAATTTATAAAAATATATTTCTCAATTATTTATCATTTTCTTATTAGCCATATACTAATTTATTATAAAATTAAACAAATAATAACTCTATAAATTAACTCGCTTACATTATTGTTCATTTTGGATTTAAAAAGTTAAATATCCCACAATTTCAAATATCTTTGGCAAGGCCTTTAAAGAACTATACTATTAAAGAATCTCCATCTTAGACTCCAAAAGCCTAATAAATTGTATAATTGAAAGCTATTTTTCTTTTTATTAAAGAAAAACCAAAAGGAGCTATATATAGATACCTATGAAATGTTTATGATATGTATCTAAATGCTTTATAAATGAACAAGTTTTCATTCCCTTTTTCAATACATTTATTAAAACAAATATATAAGAAACAATTCAAATTCATCATATACTACTCCAAAGGTGTTTATCAAAAGCTCAAAAGAGTAATTATTATATTTTATATTTTATATATTTATAAAAAAATCTAAATACTTTATGATATAAATGATTACTATGATATTAAAATAATAAAACAATTTCATAATATCATTGTTTATTTCTTTTTGTAGTTATTTTTAACTTCTTAAAATTTAGCTTTTTATTTTTAATAAAATAAAATAAAAAATTAAGTTAGTATCATCGTTCTCACATATCCACACTTAGAAATAAAATAATAATAATAATCAATATCAAATTATTTAACATTACTTCAACATTTTTCTATATATTTACATTGATACACATTACATATTTTTTAAAATTTAAAGTTCTTTCTATATATAAATATTTTTGAATTTTTTAAAATTTTAACTAATTCTATAAAAAAATAGGAGGAACTTAGTTGTTCTGAAACCTTATTTTTTATTAGTTTTGATTAATAAAAAATATTTAATATTTATATAAATATTATTTGATATCCATTTAAGTTGTTGAATTTAGGTATAATTATATAAATAGACAAGTAATATATAAAAAGACAAACATTTTATTTTAAAATTTATTTTTATGAAATAATGGTGACTACTATTATAAAATCACACTCTAAGAGTGTAAAATATCCAACATAGTAAAGAAAATCAACATCGAATACTATAAGTAAACAAAAAGATGAATCCAATATTTGCCACAGTTTTGATGCACCAAAGATCTTTCTTTTGGATGAGGTGGTGTAGCATATTCTCAAATCTCCACTTATGTTTGGTTTCCCACTTCATTGTGTTTAGACCATCAATTGACATGGTCCATAAATGGTGCAATCAAAGGTGGAAATTGAAAGGGAGCATTTATGTTTCAATAATATTGGATGACCTTTTTTCTATTTAAATTTGTTGTTGTTATAGATTTAGTGTATGTCCTCTCTGGCTCATGGACTTATGGGAAGCACACTCTAGCTTTGGCTAAATGACAACTTGGTTTTGACCCAACAATGGAAGTAAATCATCTTGCCCCATTCTGGGTAAAGTTTCCTAGTCTTCCTCTTCAATTCTCGAATGAAAAATGTTTTAGATGGATAGGAAAATTTGTTGGTCGATATGTTACTTTAAATAATGTCACTTCAAAAAAAATAAGCTAGTGTATGTTAGATTTGGTATCAATGTGGACGTGAACAAGCCCCTCCTTAATTTTGTCGCTCTTAGCATGAAATGGGGAAAAAGTCTCTGTTGGAATGTCTCAATGGAAAGAATGCTTCTGAGAGGGGGGGGGGGGGTGGTGAATCATAAGTACTAGCTTTTAGCCTATTTTTAAACCCTTAATAACATATAATTGAAATGAACATGCATGCATATAAACATTAAGCAATCATGAGAAACAAATATGCATCACCACATAACACTTGAGATTTTGTTAACCCAAAAACCCTCTAGGAATAAGAAGGTAAAACTGGGGTGGGGATGATACCCACAAAATTATTGCAGCAATAATGTTTGACCACTTTTGATGGTCTGTCTTGTTAAAGGCTTTACACCGTGTCAATAGTGACCTAGTTAAAGGATTTACAAACACTTCACATGAAGTGTTACCCTGTTAAAGGATTTAATCACCTCTTTAAAGGATCTACAACCTAGCTGTTAAGCTAACCTATCAACATAGGATTTCCTTTCTAATACAATTGCTAGAGAATATTAGGTATAATAAACCTAATAGCTTACTATCCTTGATTGCTGAATTTAGGCACTTGATCTTCTTTCTCTGATCTTGATTCTATGAAATCTGATATCTGTTCGTATTCCTTTCTTAGTTCTGATGAACTGAATATTTAATTGCTACTCTTTTCCTCTAAGTCTTTTTACTCTTCACTCCAAACTCCACTATAGCTTTTCCATAAACTCCACCATCCATCACAGATACAATGAGATTTTGTCTTCCTTATAAAGACATTCAAAGACTTAGGGTTAGATGTGGATCTATGATCCATATTGAATCTTTGTTTCCTGCTCATTCCTTGCGCTTTTATTATTGGTTGCATGCCTTCTCCATTTTTCTTATTGGCTGCATGTAGATTGCATAGAAAATACAAAAGATTTGATCTTATTTGTTTGATCCTTCTAGATCCTTCAATGTCGGCCATAAAAATAGTTTACATCTGAATTAGTGAAGTTACAAACTCATATGTACATTCTGTGTTACTCGGCACTTACTATTTCCTAATGCTCAACATATATAAGAGATAAGCTCACTTGGCTGCTATAGTGATTCTATCTTGCTTGGCATCATCTATGACTCATCACCTAAATATTACTTGGCACTTGTATCATGCTCGGCAGCTGAAGTCACTCAACACCTGATCTTGACTCAATACCTAAAGGCTACTCAGCACCTGAAGATCACTCGACATTGGATTTTCTAACTCGGCTCATGTTGTGACTTTTTGACTTTGCTCATGTTGTGACTTTCTGACTCAGCTCATGTTGTAGAAAGTGGTTAAGTGTATTGGCACTCAAATGTCAAAACCATTCTAAGACTAACAATCTCCCCCTTTGACATGAGTGACAAAAAGACTTAACTAAGCATTATTTATCTGACCTTATGAGTATATTCACTAATTTTCTCGATATATATAGAAGTTTGAAAAATGTGATCAAAATTGTTGTAAGAAACAATATATATCACAAAATGATTGTAACTCCCCTTAAGTTGATTGTGCCATTATCTATGTGCTAATGTGTCTCATGTTGATATAACATTATATCTCCCCCTTTATCTCATCTCCCCCATTCTCTTTATCTCCCCCTTTTTGACACTTATTTCAAAGGGTACTAAGGGTTAAGACCATATTTTTCCAAAAATCTACTATTTACCTCCATAATCATCCCGAGAGAAGCATCCCAATTACTCAAAGCAATTTCAAGAGATTTGTGCTAGATGGTAGTCTTTGCAGCAAGATGAACAAGTTCATCTAGAGTAGAAAGATTAAGGTCTTTCTTTAGAACATTTTCTACATAGGCTTGTTCCTTATGGAGGATTTCCAAGTGTGGGGTGATGGAAGATTGAAGCTATAACAATTTGGCTTTGATGGTGCTTTCTTTTGTTGTTAATTCAGCTAATTCCTTTTTAGTACGAAGTGTTTGAGCAAAATAATTCTCACTTTTAGCTAGATCCTTAGGTAGCTGCATGCTTGAAATATTCAAATTCCTCTCCAAGCTCATTATCTTCTGGCTAGTCTCTTGTGTGAAATATGAGAAGTCACATAACTTTTTGTACAATGAGAATATATTCTCAAGTACTTGTTTGACCTTTTCAATTTTCTTGACCAGTTCAACTTGTGATAGTGCTATTTTATTTGCAATTTTCTTGTTTACTTGCCCTTGAAATTTCTTTTCAGACCATTCCATGAGTTTTACATTGGTCTCTTGGTCTTCACTTTGTACCTGTTTCACTATGTTGGCTAGTTTCTCCATTATGGGCTTTGTTTCATCAGGTATCTGTAAGTCGAAAGCATCTAGAAATATATCCTTAATTTCTATTAATGCTTGCCTCTGTTTGTACTCATACTTAAGTACCTCTTGCTTCTTCTTCCTTTCAAGTGCCTCTTGCACTTCAATGATTTGGGCAATGGTCATGGTGTCATAGTCATACCTAGGAATGACTATTTCTTCATCATGAGTAGGGTCTTCATAGTGAAAGACCCTTGCAACCTTGGTAGAACTCAAGCCCGATACAGATATCTGCAATGGTACTGTAGAGCTCGACTATTGTGAAGTTTTAGTGGGAGTCCCTATTCTAGGCAAGTTGTCCAATGTTTGAATTGCTTGCTGCTCCTTCTCCTTAGGGCACTCCCCTTCCTTGTCCTATTTTTTTTTGCCTTGATCAATGACAGTTATCTTAGGCAAAGCACCTTGTGTTTGTGCTATAGATACAAAGGTATCTTTCTATCTAGTTTTCTCTTTTGTTGTCTCCCCTATAGGTGTACTTACTGAAGTGTCAACCTTAGCAGTTGTATCTTTGACTTTGTGCTCTTTAGGTTGAGTATTGGTAGCTATAGGACTTTGTGAAGGTGGTTCTTGTGGATTCACCTTTGCCTTAGTAATTTCAACTACTACCTTCTGCAACTCATCTACACTCACCAAAATAGGGCTAGTGCACAATTGTGATTGTAATGTTGTTTGTTGAAGAATCTTCTTGAGATCCTCTATAGTGAGTGGATTGATGTTCTGACAAGAGGTGTCAGGAACATCCTTTATTTTTACAAATTTTGTAGGTGTAGTGGCAATATGTGGAGGACTAGGTGGTGGCAATTGGGTGTCTTGGACACTCTATTCTTGATGCTGCTCCTTAGCTATTGCTTGTTCACCTTCTTCCTCTTTTTCACTTTCATCAATATCTTCTTCTTCATGTCCTCTTCTCCCTCCTTTCTTGTAGTCAATCCATAGATTACCTTCCATATTTGTGTTGACTTTTTGATGACATCTTCAATTTGGTTCTACAAGATACTAAAGGCTCAGTATTTAGGTACAAATTTGCTTGCATATTTCTTGCTTGCCTTACTGATTTGACCTTTTGAAAGGTCTAGCATTACACAAGCCAAAGTTGACTCTCTTATTTCCTTTTCCATTTTGAGGTAGTAATGCCACTTATTCTCAATTAATGTGCTTAGCTCCTTGGGTATTGAGTCATCAAGTTCAAGTGGAGTAGTCTTGAACTTTGCCATCATAGTGTAGATTGACTCCTCAACTATATTTTTTTGTTCTATAGAAAACTTATTGAACTTTATGGTCTTAAGAGTAGATAAATCTGCATTATCTCTAATATCATTACAAATTCTTTCTAAGTTGGATGAAGTAGAACATCTTACCACCTTAAATTATTCTTCATCAGATTCTATTTCTTCTTCCTCCAACTCCAATGGTGAACTAAAATTTCTTTTCTTCTACTTTGCAGGCCCACTTTTCTCTATTGCCCTCTTCTTTTCTTATTTCTTTTCTACTTGGGTTGTTCCCGTTGTATCTGCCCTTGTAGTTGGCTTAGTTGGGCTAGATTTTGTCACAGTTTTTTGTGCCTTAGTCTATGCAATTGGTTGCTTTTTTTCTTTCCTTTTCTTGGGCTCAACCTTGGGTGCATCCTTCTCTTCACTTTCCTCTTCTTCAACATCTTCACCCATGCCTTGGGTTAATGTAGGTGGTCCTTGCTCTTGTTCTTCTTCTTCTCCTTTTGCTTCCTCAACCTCTTCATCCCCTTCTGTTGTGCCTTCACCAAGTTTTGCCTTCAACTTTTTAACCAATTTATCCTTTACCTTGAGTGTGGAGGTAGTTTTTAAATCCATATTCACCTTTGACCTTACCACATCATAAGTGCCAAAGTGTGGGGCACTATTGTCTATCTCTTCTGCCAATAATGTAGTTATTATTGTAGATGCTTCATCTATGTTGATCCATAACCAAAAGGGCTCAACCATCTCACCCTTGGTATGATGTCTTGAATATAGGTATAGTCAATATCCACAAGAAAACAAACATCATTTACATGTTTCTCCACTAGAGAAACTAGAATCCTAAGTCTTTTCTTAGTCAATTTCTTAAAATCTTCAAAATAATTTGTCATCAGTGTGTCAAAATTATCTCCTATTTGTTCTATATATTCATTAATTTGGGCTATGATAGTTCTATCATTTCTCCATGCAACTTTTCCAAAAGAAGGAAATTCATTCTGAACATAGAAGAATATACAAACCAAATTTGCACCAAATTTGCATTGGACACCCTTTGTCCTTCTTATAGTTGTTAGGTTTTCATTAATCTATTGTAGTTGTAGTTTTGCAAGATCATAAGTATGATCATTTTTCACCAATTTGTAACCTACATCTACTACAATACATGACACATGGTTGAGTCTACCGGATTGATAGAATTTATGGGCAATAACTCTAACAACAAATTCAACAAGAGGATCTTGAATGGTGTGAATTGTCATTCCTCTTTTATTCCACTGGGAAATTGTGTTTTTCTCAATACCATCTTTGGACTCACTTCTTAAGGTCTTGTACCGATCTAGGATAGGATATCTAGTTACCCTATGAATGATTCTTTTCATGATCTTAGTGGGAACATCTTCTAGCCACAGACTACCATCATGAATTCTACTTAACACAAGTCTAATCCATTCTGTCTTAAATATGGTGGGAAAGCTCAAAGCTCATGTTAAACCCTTCCTCTCAACAATTTTGTATTCAAACTTCAAAACTCCATTGACACATAACTTTTCATAGGCTTCCCTTATTTCTATATCTCCTATGGCTCCTATCTTACAATTATAGCATCTCCTTATGTCTTGAACCATTACAACTTTCGGGGGTATGCGAGAAAGGGCTCCAGCAAGATTGTTCTTATATGAAACTTTAGGGATGGGATGAAAATTAGGCTGCTTAACCTCATTAGGTACTAGTTGGACCTTGAACAACTCTTTGTCATGGCTTTTCTTAGAACTTGAAGCCATTTGTGCAAACTAGGGTTTCCTTTACAAAGAAATATTGAGACTACATAGCTCAACACAAATGAAAGTACCTCAAGATTGATGAAAATTCATTGTAAGAGGTTGGAATCTACTTGGAACACTAGATTGTCTATTATGAAGTCACTCCACTCTCTTTCTCTTGTTTTCTTCTTGATCGCGGTGAAAAAAGAGAGATTAAAATTGCAATAATATACCCTATTTCCATCACATTAAATGCTCAACTTCCCACTCAACTTTTGAAGGATTTTTAACATTACTCAGCTTGCACTACATTTCCACTTTACTTGGCTTCCATTGGAGTTATTCAACTCGGCATCAGTTATCAACTCTATTGCTGTTTGGAACTCGACATGCATTGGGGCTTTACTCGGCATCTGAGGACAACTTGGAAGTTTTGTAAGAATCTTTATATCATGACTTGGCATCTCTAATTATGCTGATTTTTCTTTGCAATACTTCTTTGTCTTGGGACTGATGTATGATATAACTTTGTATATCAGTCCCATACACCTTTCTCATGCTTATTTTGATGAAGTGTGATCACTTAACCCATTGGGTGAAGTGATCCTTTCACTTGATGTGTTGCACTCATTTTTCTTCTTCCATGTCTTATTCATCTCTTCTCTTATCTTTTTGACATCAATCTTTTCTTTTCCTTTGTTGGCTTCAGTTTTTAGTGCTTTTGACCTTGTAGGACAGTTTCTACTGATATGACTAGTTTTCAAGCAGCTGAAACAAGTGGTTTGACTTAGCCACCTACTATAATTCCATCTAAAGTGTGTCCTTATATAATTTTTAAAGATATGTCCATATTCATGACAATATTGATAGCTATACCTAGTGTTGTAATCCCAATGGTGGTGATTTCCATTTTCTTTTGTTTTTGCTGGTTGATTTGATGTCCACATAGGCTTTGATCTGCACTCAAATGCTCTATGTCCATACTTATTACAATTATGGTAGTGTCTATCAAATCTTTGTGTCCTTGTGACTTTAGACCTACAATCTTGCATGTTGCACTTGTGACAATAACCCTTGCTTTTGGGTGTGTTTGGCTAATTGATTCTTCTACTCCTGCACATATTAGCAGTATGCCCCTTTTTATTATAGTAATGACAAGTGGTTTTAGAATCCTTACCTTTGTCACTTCTTTGCTCAACACTCTTTGATGATTCCCCAACTTCAGTGCTGTTCTATCCAAGTCCTGATGTATCATGGGCTAATCTTGGGAATTTCAACAACTGTTCAAAGTACTTGATGGCTTCACTTGACTTGTTGAGATTCTTCACTATCTCTTTTTCTCTGTTCAATTCATTCTACATCCTCAAAGTAGAGATCTCAATATCTTTCATATTGAGTTCATGATGAAGGTTCATCATTTGGGAAAATGTATCCATCTGCATGTTTGAGATCCTTGTTAATTTAGTACATTTTTCTTCTACTCTATTTGCAAGATTCCTTTTGTCATCTTCCATCATGACTCTATCCTCAACTGCTCTTTTCTTTTGTTTAGTGATTTCACATAACATTATGGCCTGTGATTCATGTTCCATCTTGAGAGATCTTATCTCTTATGCTTGAACTTTGTTTTTCTCCATTAGTTTTGCTATTGCTGCATCAAACTCTTTAGTGTCTCCATTGGCAAACACTTGTGTGGTATCAATCTCTCTGTAGTTTATATCATTTTCAGCTATAGCTACCTCTTTCCTTTTTTTCAAGGATTTTCTTAATTCCTCTCTAGCTTCTTCTACCTTGTGTAGAGTGAGATGCACATCTATCACCTGGTTCTCAATGATCTTTCCAAGTTTTCCCTTAATAACATATAATTGAAATGAACATGCATGCATATAAACATTAAGAAATCATGAGAAAAAAATATGCATCACCAAATAACACTTGAGATTTTGGTGACCAAGAAACCCTCCATGAATAAGAAGGTAAAACTAGGGTGGGGATGATACCCACAAAATCACTATAGCAATAATGTTTGACCACTTTTGACGGTCTTCCCTATTAAAGGCTTTACACTATGTCAATAGTGACCTAGTTAAAGGATTTACAAACACTTTACATGAAGTGTTACCCTGTTAAAGGATTTAATCACCTCTACAACCTAGCTATTAAGCTAACCTATCAACATAGGATTTCCTTTCTAATACAATTGCTAGAGAGTATTAGGTATAATAAACCTGATAGCTTACAATCTTTGATTGCTGAATTTAGGCACTTGATCTTCTTTCTCTCATCGATTCTATGAAATTTGATATTTGTTTGTATTCCTTGCTTAGTTATGATCAACTGAATATTTAATTGTTTCTCTTTTCATCTAAGTCTTTTTACTCTTCACTATGAACTCCACTATAGCTTTTCCATACACTCCACCATCCACCTCAGATACAATGAGATTTCATCTTCCTTATAAAAACATTTAAAGACTTATGGTTAGATGTGGATCTATGATCCATATTCAATCTTTGTTTCCCGCTCATTCCTTTCACTTTTATTATTGGTTGCATGCCTTCTCCATTTTTCTTATTGGCTGCATGTAGATTGCATAGAAAATACAAAAGATTTGATCTTATCTATTTGATCCTTCTAGATCCTTTAATGTCATCCATAAAAATAGTTTACATCTGAATTAGTGAAGTTACAAACTCATATGTGCATTTTGTATTACTCGGCACTTACTATTTCCTAATGCTCAACATATAAGAGACTAACTCACTCAGCTGTTGTAGTGATTATATCCTTCTCGACATCATCTATGACTTGGCACCTAAAAATTACTTGGCACTTGTATCATGCTTGACATTTGAAGTCACTCAGCACCTGATCTTCACTCGGCACCTGGAGATCAATCGACACTTGTTGGATTTTCTAACTCGACTCATGTTGTGACTTTCTGACTTAGCTCATGTTGTAGAAAGTGGTTAAGTGTGTTGGCACTCAAATTTCAAAACCATTATGAGACTAACATTCTTAGGCCATTGTGTGTGATAATGTTGGCTTGTTCTTCTATAGATATTCTAGGTATGACCATGTGGTGTTGGATTGCAAAGTTCCTCAACCCAAGAAAAAGGAGAAAGTGTGATCCTTATGGATTAATATTGAGAACATTTTGGAAGGTGGATCTTCATCCATTCCTCCTCCCAAAATTATATTTTGTGATTTTTGAGGTGGCAAGTAATGGATAGGAACAAGAGAAATGCATAGTTAGCCATAGGGTGATTAGAAAGTCCAAGGAAGTTTATAATATAATGGGTGAGTACCCTTTCTTGGAGGGCTTGAATGATCTTTTGAACATCCAAAAAAATATATCACAACTTTTCTTGAATGATATTGGGTGTATGTTGGAAGAGGGTGAGATCCCAAGGATTGATATTCCTCTGATAAACCTCATGCTAAAATTAATGATTATATTGAGTGTGAAATACTTGAAGTAAAGAAATTGGTTTGGGGTGATAACTCCTTCCCATCCACCCTTAATCTTTGGGTTGTCTCTATTGTATCTTCAATGGTTGCAGGGTAAAACTATAGCTCAATTGTAGTTTTGTTTACTCTCATCGATTGCCAATCTAGGGTCATAGATTGATGAAAGATATTGTGGCAACTTTCCAAAGGGATGAAGATAATAGGTTAAGTAGGGATGAAATGTAGACCATGGAAATGGATAAAATATTAGAATGTAATTCTAATTTTCCAAATGTGTAATAATGAATTCTTTGATTCTAATTCCACACTAGCTAATAATCTTATCAAATAAAGTGAAAAATCAAATCTTTAAGAATAAACATCATGAATCTAATAAAAAATAAAACCACAAGCCTATTTAATAAAACCACACATCTATGAATTGAAATTGTACACTCAAATTTGTAGGTAAAATAACTCTTATTAAATAAAATAACACATCAACACTCTCAAATTTATGCAAACATTTATTTAGATATAATATGATTACAATTAAAACATCTACAATCTAATCACACATATCCACTCTTTAGTTCTTCTATGCTTAAATGTCACACTTAATTTCCCTGAAAGAAATTGCTAAATAATGACAAATGAAAATGACTTTGATTCCAAGAAATATTGTAAGAAGGATGAAGGGCTATTGGAAGATGGTTTGTGACAAGAGGTTAACAATGTTGTGAGGAAGATTGATAATTTGTGATAGGAATTTGGTGGTATTGTGGTAAAGAATGAGAGATTTCGATAAGAAGTAAGGTGGCCATGTAACAAATGATATAATTTTGCAACAAAGGTTAAGAATTTGAAATAGGGGATGAGAGGTTGTGAACATGATGAATAAAGATAGTGAGTGAATGGACATGATAGTGAGTTTGAACAAGATCAGGAAGGAAAAGGTCTAAAGTCAAGATATGCAACAACTAAAATGTCAAAGGATAATTCTTGAATTAATTGAGTTGTAAAATAATGAATCACACAAAACTCTATTTTGATTACATAAAAGGAATTTAATTCACAAAGACAAATACATACACGCCAATCTTTAACCAGTCATAAACATATATTTTGCAAAGAAAATGAATCACTCAACTAATCTATAATGAATGAAAATGATATCATTTAGGTTCCAAGAGGAGGCCCTTCCACTAATTCTTAAGGTGAGCAGGAACATAAACAATAATGCTACTTTATCCATGCATAAGAATTCACATTCATATGAAAATAATGATAATTAATCTACCTTAATGCTTTGTATAGTATCTCTATATTCCCAAGTCCTTCACACACACACACACACACACACACACACACACACACACACACACACACACACACACACACACACACACACACACACACACACACACACACACACACACACACACACACACACACACACACACACACACACACACACACACACACACACACACACACACACACACACACACACACACACACACACACACACACACACACACACACACACGCACACACACACACACACGAGATTTTAAGAGTAATAGCCAAAATAAAGTGTTCATTTGTTATGTTTATTTTTCTTATTAGCATATAAACATAAGCCTCAATTTAATCATGGACTTGCATCATTCAAGCCTTAAACATTGTATTTAAAATAAGGAAGAGTACTCAAAACAAAAAAACTAATCAATTCCTAAAACTAATCCATCCATGAAACTGATCTAATCTGCATTTGATTATCCTCCTCTTCTCATGCAATTCCTATTGCAGAATCAATCCAAATGCATCACTATACAAATAATTGACCACTTAGGAATTATTCTTCCATCTTTAAAGATGTGCTAAATATATCTTATTTTACTATCAAGTAATTGACAAACAGGGACTTAGGACTAAGTAAATTAAGGTAATTTAGAGGAAAGGGATAATAGGAAACATGACCCATTTGACACCCAATATTTCCCCCCAACTTAAGGATTCTGCATGTCCTCATGCAGGAAACAAATACAAACCAAGTGGAAGGTTAGGATTGCCTTGCAACTACTTCATAGGAACCTTTGGATTGATATCTGTCTTTGCCTCACCTTTTTCATTCTCCAGTGATCACCCTTGCAATTGTGCCTTGGATTAGTCCCTTCATTAGAATTGTAATCAAGTATTCTTTCCTAAATTCTAAACTTTTCATCAACTCTCACATTTGTGCTCTCAACAAAGTCTTAGTTCTCTGATTAAAATATCTATATGCTTTAATTTTGAATGAATATCCAAGAAATCTACCTTCATCATTCCTTGGATCAAAATTTCAAATATTATCATCTCTCTTAATGTAACATTTACTTCCAAAAATTCTAAAGTACTTAACTTGGTGTATATGTCCAAAAAAAATTTCATAAGGTACATCTTACTAGTATTTTGTATAATTTGTACTTTGTTCATGGTATACATTATTCTATTTATTGCTTCTCTCAAAAAGATCTTAGATACATTATTATCAAGCATCATCTCTTTTTCTTCTTTCATCATTGTTGTGTTCCTTCTTTCTTCTATCCCACTTAGTTCAGGTGTCTTAGTTGATATAAGTTGTCTTTTAATGCAATTTTATTCACAAAATTGTTAAACATATTCGAAGTAAACTCTCCACCTCTATCAGCTCAAAAAACTTAATTTTTAAACTAGATCCAATTTTGAATCTAATCTTATATAGCTTAAACTTCTCAAAAGCTTTGGATTTATCTCTAATAAATTCTACCCACATCATTCTAGTAAAATCATCAACAAGAATCATACAATACCTTTCACCACATAATTCTTTTGTCTTATTAGGACAACTCAAATATGTGTGCACAATCTCCAACTTCACAGCTGTAGTAAATTTATTGCTTGCAAATGAGCTTTTCTTCTATTTTTCCATCACACATTCCTTACATACCATGTTAGCAAATTTCACAATTTTTGACAAATCTCTAATTGTAAATGTAGTATCGACCTTCACAATGTTGTTAAAATTGGTATGACAAAATATATTATGCCACAACCAAATTTAGTAACTAAGAATTTCATCTTAGTAGAATTCAGCTTAAATACACTACCTCTTATCCTTGTACTAGTATTAATCAATGTGCCATATTTGTTTTTGATAATGCAGGTCTTCTCTCTAAATTGCAAATGATATCCCTTGTCCACTAGTTGTCCAACATTCAAAAGATTAAGTTTCAAACCATCAAAAAAGTAATCATTATTAGAATTAGTCTTTCCATCAAGTATGATAGATCCTTTTCCTTTTAAATGATAAGTTGCATTTTTTCTAACTCTAACAATTCCTCAATCATAGCCATTGAATTCAATAAACTTATTCATTTCTCTATGTTGGTTTTAGAATAGATTTGAAATTTGAGTGTCAACACACTTAACCACTTTCTACATGGAAGCTGAGTACATTATGTATGTCGAGCTACAGTATATGTTGAGCCAAAATTTCAATAGGTGTCGAGTGATCTTTAGGTGTCAAGTGAACAATAGATGTCGAGTGATATATAGGTGTCAAATCATAGTTGATGCTGAGCAAGTCAGAATGCAACATGTGTCAAGTGAACCAGAAACATACATGTGTCAAGCAAGAAAGAATGCAATAGGTGCCAAGAAAACCAGGATATTATATGTGTCGAGCACTAGTAATCCAGTATGTGCTAAGTAACACAGGATCAACACATGAGTTTGTGCCTTCATAAACTTAGATGTAAACCATTTTTGAGCCAACATAGAAGAATCTCAAAGGATAATAAGGATAAGAATAAATTATTTGTATTTCCTATGCAATCAGCATGTAACCAATAAGAAAAATGAAGAAGGCATGCAACCAATGAGAAAAGTGCAAGGAATGAGTGGGAATTAAAGATTCAATATAGATTGTAGATCCATACCTAACCCTAAGCATATGAAGTCTTTATAAGAAGGCTTAGACCCCATGATTTTAAGTTGTTGAATAAAAGTTAAGGAAGTTTCTAAGTAGATAGCAAGAGAACAAAATAGGGAAAGCAGCCGGGGTATCACAGACTTAAGCAACAATTACACATTTAGTTGATCAAAGCAAAACAAGGGCTATGGTTAGATATTAGATCAAGCAAGGATCACATCAGAATGAGTAGATAAATTTCTTGAAATTAGCAATTGAAGATTGTAAGAAATTAGGTCAAAGATTTCTAATATGCTCTACCAATTGTATTAGACAATGAAAATCCTATGATGATAGGTTAGCTTAACAACTATTTTGTAGATCCTTTGAAGAGGTGACTAAATCTTTTAACAGGGTGACACTTCAAGTAAAGTGTTTTAAATCCTTTAACCAGGTCACTATTGACATAGTGTAATTCCTTTAACAAGGTAGGCCTTTAATAGGGTAGACCATCATAAGTGGTCAAACAATTATCGCTGCAGTCATTTTATGGGTATCATCCCCACCCTAGTTTTACCTTCTTACTCTTGGAGGGTTTTTGGGTTACCAAAATTTGGTGTTATGTGTACTGATGCATGTGTTTATTTTATGATTATTTGATATGTTTACAATCATGTAATCTATTTTCAACTAAGCATTTTAAAGGGTTTAAGTAGGATAAAAGTTAGTTACTTCTGAGAGGGGATTTATAATTCACCCCCCTCTTAGAAGTACTCTTCCCATTTGAATATTCTTACAATTGGTATCAAATCAAGATTCTCACAAGAAAAAGCCTAACAACTTAGAGAAAAGATCTAAAGATGGAAGTCTTCAAACTTGGGACAGATTATAGAGAATCAGGTGATTGATGTGCAACTTGACCTACACAAATTAGAGGAAGCTAGAGAGGAACTGAGAAAATCCTTAAAAAGTAGGAAGGATATAGCCATAGCTGGAAATGACATACACTACAAGGAGATTGACACCACACAAGTGTTTTCCAATGGAGATTCCAAGGAGTTTGATGTAGCAATAGCTGAATTGATGGAAAAGAATAGAGCTCAAGTAGAAGAGATAAGATCTCTTAAAATTGAGCATGAGTCACAAGCAATGATGCTATGCAAAATAATTGAACAAAAGAAAAGAGCCATTAAGGACAAGGCTATGCTTGATGATGATAAAAGAAACCTTACAAATAGACTGGAGGATAAGTCCATAGAGCTTGCAAAAGTCTCCAACATGCAATTAGATACCCTTAGCCAAATGATGAATGCTCATCATGAGTTAAAAATGAAGGACATTGACATCTCCACCTTGAGAATGAAAAATGAACAATTGCAGAATGAATTAAGGAGAGAGAAGGAGATAGTAGAAAGCTTCAACAAATCAAGTGAAGCCATCAAGCACTTTGAGCAACTACTAAAATCACCAAGGACTAGTAATGATACTTTAGGACTTGGTTACACCAGCACTAAACAAGGAGAATCATCCAAGACTATAGAAGAAAGGAGAAACAAATGTAAGAATACTAAACCTAATTGTCATTTCTATGGTAAAAAAAGACATACCTCTAATGTATGCAAGAGCAAGAATGCACATCAGCATGATAAGCTTAAGAATGCAAGCTACTATCATAGGTGTAAGAAGCAAGGAAACCTGACACAAGATTATGGGACCAAGACCATGAGAATACCAATATTTGATGGTCACTGCTATAACTACAAGAAATATGGACATAGAGCATTTGAGTGTAGATCAAAGCCTATGTGGACACTTAATCAGCTTGCAAGGAGAAACAACCATGAACATCAATATAATTGGGACTATAACACTAGGTATAGCTATCACTATTGTCAGGAATATGGACACATTCCTAAGAACTGCATAAGAACACATTTTAGAGGGAACTATAGCAGATAGTTAAGCCAAACCACATGTTTCAGTTGCTTGAAGACTGGTCATATCAGTAGATATTGCCCAAAAAGGGTCAAGGCACCCAAGTCAAAAGTCAACAAATTAAAAGAAAAGGTAGATGTTGAAAAAATCAGAGGGAAAATGAACAAGACTTGGAAAAAGAAAGATGAGTGCGACACATCAAATGGAGGGATCACTTCACCTAAGAGGTCAAGTGATCACACCTCATCCAACTAAGCATGAATAAGTGAATGGGACTGATATACAAAGTTATATCATACATCATTCCCAAGACAAAAAAGTATTGCAAAGAAGAAATCAACATGAGCAAAGATGGCAAGTCAAAATTTGAAGTTTTTGCAAATACTATCAAGTTGTCCTTAGATGCCAAGTAAAGCTCCAATGCATGTCGAGTTGCTAGTAGCGACTGAGTTAATAGTTAGTGTCAAGTTGAGAAATTTCAATGGAAGCTGAGTGAAGTGGAAATCTAGTTGAAGTCAAGTAATGGAAAACTAATGGAAGCCAAGTTATGTGAAACCTTCAAGTGTCGAGTTTATAGTTGTATGCACTAAGCATTTAATGCTAGGTTTTGAAAGGTATAAGGTTAATTTTTGATCATTTTTACACCATTTGAACACAAAGAAAAGATGAGAAGAGAATAGAAGAGATCAAAGAGAAACCTTGAAGCCATTTGCATCAATTGCAATAGTGATTCAACATCTTCTTCATCGATCTAAGGTATTCATCAAGTGCCGAGTTACACAATTTTTAAGGATTAAACTTTTGAAACCCTAGATCAGGATAATGGCATCTAGTTCCAAGAACCCCAAGGGAAAGGAAAGTCATGAGGTCTAGCTGGTTAGTAATGAAGTAAAAAAAAACATGATTTTAGACCCATTCTTGAGGTCACCTATAAAAATGACCCTAGTGGTGCACTCTCCATAATTCCACCCAAAGTTGTCATGGTACATGATGTGAGGAAATGTTACAACCATAAGATAGGAGTAGTAGGAGACCTTGAGATATTCCAAGCCTATGATAAGTTGTGTGATAATAGAATTCTAGAGGACAAGTTCCAGATAGTTGAGAAAAAGGGTTTAACTCATGCCCTAGTTTATCCCACATGTTTCAAAATAGAATGGATACAGATTGTCTTGAGCAGAATACACAATGGTTGTTTATGGTTAGAAGGAGGACCTATGAAGATTACAAAGAGGATAGTGCATAGGGTTATGGGTTTACCAACCCTATATTGGTCCAAGACCCTGAGAAGTGATTCAAGAGAGGTCATTGAAAGAAACACAAGGGCTAAGTGGAATAAGAGCGGAATGAAAATTGATATTGTAATAGATTCTCTTCTAGATTTTGCAGTGAGAGTGATTTCTCACAAATTCTACCAATCCAACAGATTGAATAGTGTACCATGTATAGCTATTGACATAGCTTACAAGCCTTTAAAGAAAAATCATACATATGATCTAGTAGAACTAATGCTCCAATAGATAAATGAGAACTTAGGAGCAATAAGAAGGTTAAAAGGTGCTCAATGCAAGTTTGGTTTAGTCCTTGTCTACATATTTTTCTATGTCATAGAAGAGTTTCCTTCTATTGGAAAGGTAAACTGGAGTTCAAACAAGACTATATCACTCAAATCAATGAATACATTGAATAGATGGGTGACAACTTTGAAGCCCATATGACAAGCTATTTTGAGAATTTTAAGAAATCCATGAAGCAAAGGGTTAGGATACCAGTTTCCTTAGTAGAACAACATGTAAATGACATACATTTTTTGGTTGACATTGACTATACCTATATCTAGCTAGCACTTCTAAGGGTAAGATGGCTTAGACAATTAAGCTATGAGTTGGATATTGATGAAGCATCAACAATAATCAATGTATTGCTTGTAAAGGAAGTTGACAAGACTGCCAAACCTTTTGGCACATGTGATGTTGTAAAATTAAAGTTGAAACAAAGTTGAAGACAACCTCTATAATCAAGAGGAAAGATAAACTGGTGAAGAAAATAAAGAAGCTTGGTGCAAATATTGAAGGGATGGCATATGCTAAAGAAGAAGAAGAAGAAGGTAAAAGTGAAGAAGAAGAATAAGGGCAAGGCCCAATGGAACTCACTCAAGGCTTAGGAGAAGACAAGGAGGAAGGTGCTAAGGAAGAAGAAGCCAAGGAAGCACCAACACAAGCTAAGAAAAAGAAAAGAATGGCTAAAACTCAGCCTCCAGCTCATCCCAAACCCAAGAAGGTAACCAAGCCTACACAAGCCAAACCAAAGACACCTGCAACAAGGGCTACCACAAGGGAATCTTCACAAAAGGCAAAGGAAGAAACAAAAGAGAAGAAAAAGGCCACTGAAAAGACTAGTGAAGTGCAGAAGAAAAAAAGAAAAAATGTAGCACAACCAGATTTTGATGAGGAGGGGAAGATTGAGATAGAGAGTATTAGCCAATTTTGAGTGGTAAGCCATCCTCCCAAATCTGCTATAGATAAAATTTGTGAAAATATTAAGAATGTAGATTTGAATGATTTGAAAAGCCTTGATTTCAATAAGCTAAGTAGAGAAGAGAAAAACAAGATAGAGGAATCAATGTATGCCATGATGGCTAAATTCAAAAACACACCTCTAGAGCTAGACAATACCATGCCTAGGGAATTATATGAGATAATTGAAAACAAATGGCATTATTGTTTGAAAATGGAAAAGGAGATCAGAGAATCTACCTTAGCACAAGTGATGGTTGACCTAACAAGAGGTCAAATAACAAAGGCTAATAAGAAACATGGTGGCAAATTTTCACCTAAATATAGAGCCTTCAACATCTTGTAAAATAAAATTGAAGATGTAGTGAATAAGTCCACACAACTATGAAAGTCAATATACAAATTGACTGATGACAAGGATGAAGAAACAAATAAGGCTAAAAGCCAGCAAAAAGGAAAAGGAAGCCAAAGCAGTGGAAGAAGAGAAGGATATGAAGAGAAGAAAGGAGAAGAAGAAAATAAATAGGAAGAGGATAAGGAAAAAGGAGAGTAGGAAACACAAAAGGGAGATGTAATGGCAACAACTGAACAATAGTAGCAAAAGGAAGAGAGTGTCCAAGACACACAAATGCCACCCCCTAGCCCTCCTCATGTAACCATCACACCTACAGAAACTATAATAGTCAAAGATGTTACTAACAAATCATGTTAGAAATTTAATCCCCTAACTGCAGAGGATCTCAAGAAGATCCTTCACCAATCAACTCTATAGGCACAATTATGCACAAATCCTATATTGGTGAGTGTAGATGAGCTACAAAAGGCAGTAGCTAACTCCTCAAGAGACAAGGTGAAACCACAAGAACCACCTTCCATCTCTATAGCTACTAGTACTCAAGTTTTAATGCTTCCACCACCATCTCCAACAATTGCTACATCAGGAGCAAGTGACATCATTCAGAAGCCAAGTGCAGAAGAAGGGAAAGATACAACAACAAGCCCAATAGGAAAAATTTCTATACCTGATTCTACAGTATAGGTAATAGGTACTCCACGCATTATTGTGATTGATCAAGGAAAATATGATAAGGAAAAGGATGAGGAATAGGTTGCAATTCAAACATTAATAGAGTTACCAAAAATAGGCACTCCTACACAAACTCATAAAAAGTTGAGCATTGAGATGATATCATTGAAAATCTCTATACCAGGCTCAAACTCTATGAAGGTTTCTAGGGTACTTCACTATGGAGACCCTGAGTTAGATGAAGAGATAGTCATCCCTTCCTATGTCTCAAAGACTATCACCATTGAGCAGATTACAGAGATGCAAGATGCATTAACTAGAAGGAGAAAACAAGAAATAGTTAGGAGTATAAGCACAAGAAAGCACTACTTGAGATTAAGGATAACTTTATGGATCCCTTTAGCTTGTAGTCACTAGATGAGTCAAAGCCTATAATAGAACAATTATTAGATATAGTTGACTAGGTGACAAGCAAAGACTAGGACAAAAATGTCAAACTTATTGAGTGGTCTAAAAGAAAATTTTATGGAAAGGTAAATGAGAAAATATCAAGTGGTATAGCACTTACATAGGTAGAATTGGCCAATAAAATTGAAAGGGTCAAAATTGTACTTGAGAACATTTTCTCACTATACAAAAAGTTGTGTGATTTTTCCAATTTTACACAAGAGACAAGCCAAAGGATATTGAGATTGGAGAGAAATCTTAAGATTCCTAGCATGCAATTACCAAGAGATCCAACTCAAAGTGAGAAGCATTTTTCTCAATCGCTTCACACTCAAAAGGAGTTAGCTACATTAGCAAGTTAAGAGGCCAATATAAAGGCCAAATTGATGTATATTCAATCCTCCATAACCCCACATTTGGAGGTACTCCACAAAGAGAAAACCTATGAAAGAATGTTCTTCTAAAGAAATATCCCAATCTTTCTACACTTGATGGGCTTGTACATCTTGCTACAAAAACTACCATCCAACACAAGTCACTAGAAATAGCTTTGGAGAATTGGGATGTAGCTTTCAAAATGATCATGGAGGTAAATAGTACATTTTTGGCTAGCTATGGTATTACTCCTTAGAACCCTTTGACATAAATATCAAAAAAGGGGGAGATAGATATAATGTTTAGGGGGAGAAATAATAAGGAAGATATAAAAAAGGGGGAGAATACTAAGCATTTTGATTACATTCTTTCATTCATTCTTTTGGAAAATAATAAAAAGGGGAAAGATTGTAGATAGTAAAAAAGAAGGAGATAAGACATAATGTGAGGGAGATAAATTTTTTTGGAAATTCTATCTAAGATAGCTCTGATACAGAATATAGAAATACAAAGCACAAGTACAGAAATAGAAATAGGGCAAAGACAAAGAGTATCAGTTACATTCAACACAAAATTTTGGTTACAAGAATAGACAAGGCACAATTAGCTCAGGGGGAGTTATAAGGTATTTTGAACAAATTTTGAAATTTTGTAAATATGCAAAGCAGAATGATTAATGTACTCATAAGGTTAGATCAATAATATTTAGTTAAGTTTTTTTGACACTCATGTCAAAGGAGGAGATTGTTAGTCTCAGAATGGTTTTGACATTTAAGTGTCAATACACTTAACCACTTTCTACATGGAATCCGAGTACTCTATGTATGCCGAGCTACAATATGTGTTGAGCCATAATTTCAATAGGTGCTAAGTGATCTTTAGGTGTTGAGTGAACAATAGATGTTGAGTAATATATATGTGTCGAGTCACAATTGATGCCGAGCAAGTCAGAATGCAACATGTGTCGAGTGAACTAGAAACATACATGTGCCAAGCAAGATAAAATTAAATAGGTGTCGAGAAAACCAAGATAGTATATGTGCCAAGCACCAGTAATCCAATATGTACCGAATAACACAGGATCAACATATGAATTTGTGCCTTCACAAACTTAGATGTAAACCATTTTTTGAGCCAACATAGAAGAATCTTGAAGGATAATTAGGATAAGAATGAATCTTTTATATTTCCTATGCAATCAACATGCAACCAATAAGAAAAAAGGAGAAGGCATGCAACCAATGAGAAAAGTGCAAGGAATGAGTGAGAATTAAAGATTCAAAATGGATCATAGATCCATACCTAACCCTAAGTCTATGAAGTCTTTATAAGAAGGCTTAGACCCCACGATTTTAAGTTGTTGAATAGAAGTTAAGGAAGTTGCTAAGTAGATAGCAAGAGAGTAGAAAAGGGCAAGCAATAGGGGTATCATAGACTTAGTGAATTGAGCAGTAATTACACATTTAGCTGATTAGAAAAGAACAATGGCTATGATTAGATATTAGACCAAGCAAGGATCACATTATAATGAGCATATCAAGTGCCTAAAATCAACAATTGAAGATTGTAAGCAATCAGGTCAAATATTTTTAATACTCTCTAGCAATTGTATTAGACAGTGAAAATCCTATGATGATAGGTTAGCTTAATAGCTATTTTGTAGATCCTTTGAAGAGGTGACTCAATCCTTTAATAGGGTGACACTTCATGTAAAGTGTTTTAAATCCTTTAACCAGGTCACTATTGACACAGTGTAAAGAATTTATCAAGATAGACCTTTAATAGGGTAGACCCTTAGAAGTGGTCAAACAATTATTGCTGTAGTGATTTTGTGGGTATCATCCCCACCCTAGTTTTACCTTCTTATTCTTGAAGGGTTTTCAGATTACCAAAATTTTGTGTTATGTGTGTTGATGCATGTGTTTATTTTATGGTTATTTGATATGTTTACATGCATGCAATCTATTTTTAGCTAAGCTTTTTAAAGGGTTTAAGAAGGATAAAAGTTAGTTACTTCTGATTCAACCCCCCCTCTTAGAAGTACTCTTCCCATTTGAATATTCCAACACTCTAGTCATGTGATGAGAACAACCACTCTAAAATATCCAATCAGAATTCTTCTTTTTAACTTGAGATACAGATGCCTTTTCTTCTCTAACTTATTCTTGTTCAAGGATTTCTTCCTTAATAGCAACAAATCCTATTTCATCATCACTTTCATGCAAGATTTATTATACCTTAGCATTTAATTCATCCTCATAATTTTCAAATAGACATTCCTTAGGATTTCTTGATTTGTATTGATTTCTAGTTTTTCTTACTCTCTTAGCACATTTAGATGAATAATGACCATATTCATTACAAGTGCAACATTTAAATATTTCATTACCTTTAGGTTCTCTATTCATAAGCAAGGCAAGTCCTTCAATATTTTTTTCTTCTTCAACTTTAGTTTGGCTTCTGCTAGAATAATATCTAATTACACTTGCACTCCTTGTCAACATAGAAAGAACACACAATGTGTTGAAATCATTTTAAACATTAGGTAGTTCTCCAATGTATCATCCAAATTTCTATTGGCTGTAATCTCCTAAGAAGATTCTCTCTTGTAAATTTTGGTAATAAGGGAATAACTTTGGATTTAGATCCTTCACAAATCTAAATTCTTGCAACAATTTCTAATATTCTACCAAAATAACTTCTTATAGATTCATCCTCCATCATCTTAACATCTTGATATAGGCATATCCAATTTTCTAGTCTAACCTTCTAAGCATTATCATCAACTTCAAATGTAACTTGCAAAGAAATCCAAATTTAATGAGTTAATCTTAAAACTTTTACCTAGGTGAATTCAATTTCTAGAAGAGTTGATAATAGTGTTTCTCTAGAAAGCATAGTTATCATGAAAATATCTCTTTGAGCTTCATGAAAAGTTTCAAGATACTTTTTTCCAATCACATCCCTCTTACTCTTAGTAATCAACCAATAAGCCAGACCCATGCATAGAAAATGTGTCTTCATATTTTCCTTCCAACTGTCATAGTTAACTCCATCAAACTTTGGACTTTCCTTCCTAACCTATTTCATAGATCTCCTTAAGCTATTAATCTTGTAAACATAGCATACCTTCAATAGTGGTATTAGAGTGGGAGTTCTTGAGTGTGTGGATAGATCACCAAATGTGAGGTAGTTTGAACTAGGACCTTGGGTTGGGTGAAGTTCATCAAGAAGTTCTTGATTGTGTAGACAGATCATCAACTATGAGGTAGTTTTTATGAGGTGCTTGTGTTGCATGAAGATTTTCTTATGAAGAGTTGATATGGAGAAGAGAAAGAAGAAGATGAATTTTGTGATTGGATGGAATTTGATGATTCCTAGACTTGAGAAAATTTGAGAAAGAAATCAAGAGGCATAACAATTTGTATTCTTTGATTTACAGAAGCAAGTGAATGAATTAGAAGTAGAGTTGTGAAAGAGAAGAGTGTGTCCCCTGAAAAGAGATGTTGACAATTCTTTGGATGCAAAAAGTTAAGAAGATCCAGTGCACTATCACACATGTGATACAAAAGAAGAGAAAGAGGATGAAGAGGAAATTATTTGTGAACCTCAAGTTGAAGAAGATGAAAGAGAAGATCAAGAGCATCAAGGTGAAAAGATTTGTGAGCCTAAAGTAGATGAAGATAATTTTAAGACTACAACAATGGAGGAAGAGTACAATGCTTTAATTGGAGATCAAGCAAGTGAAGCAGTTGCATGCATTATTGACAACATGAAAGAAGAAAGCAAATAAGAATATGTGAAAGAGGTAAATGTTTATAAACCACAAGATGTTGAATATGGTATGAGTTTGAAAGATATTGAGATGGTTTACATGTGGATCTTGTTAGTGATGTGTGGTATGCAAAGGAAGATTAGTATGACATTGTTCAGTTTATTGCAGGTGCATTAAAGCCTACAAGATTAGAGGAGCATGAGAGTTATACTTGGATAGAGCTCATTGTAGAGGAGTATGTTTGGCAGAAAACACTTATTCCAGCTAGGTGTTGGAAGAAAAGAAAAGAATTATTTTGTCATTGTTAGCTACTTTATTTTGTGAATCCATAGTCATAAAAATTTTCCTACCATGGGTGTCTGATGCAGGAGAATCTTGCATCACAAAAAGAGGGGTGTGATCAAAATTATTTTTAAAAAAAGGAGGAGAGAGAAAGTGACAAAAATAAGAGGAAAAATAAAAAATAAATAAAAAAGGAAAAAGAGGGAAAAGAAAAATTTCTATTTTCAAAGTACATAGGTGGTCTAAATAGAAAAATAAAAAAATGGTTGTCATTTCATTTATTGAGGTGTATAGGTGGCATCTTAGAAGTTTGTGGAAAGTTCCTTAAATCATGCATTTAATATTTATTGTGATCCACAAAGGAAATACAATTTTTTAATTGGCCCATATGGTGGTGCTTAGTTTTATTTGGGTGGGAATTTAATATTTATTTTAAGGTAGTTGTATTTACCTTTTATTCCGCATTGGTTGTGTTTGTAATGTCTTGGGTGGTAAGTGCCTATTTGAGCAAGGCATATAAGCATTTATAAACAAGCTCTTGAAGTATAAGTTATTCAAGGATAAGCTCTTCAAGTGTAAGCTCTTGTAGTGAAGCTCTCAAGGTGTGATCTCTTCTTGTAGAAGCTCTCGATGTGCAAGCTAGTTGGAAGCTCTTAGTGTGGAAGCTCCCTTATATTGTAAGAATTTGGAGTTCTCTCATTTGGAGAATATTGTAAGGATTTTTCAAGTTTAATAAAAGCATGCTTTGTGAAGCATTTTGTCATCTATTTGTCTCCATATTTTTGTGTTTTTGGTTGTGAATCTATAAGGGTGGTGTGACCTTTCATCAATGGTATCATAGCGTACCTTCAAAAAAAAATGCGAAAGAGAGAGAAATTGACAAAAAAAGAAAGAAAAATAAATAAATAAATAAATAAGAGTAAAAAAGGGAGAATAGATGAATTTCTATTTTCAAGGTGCATAGGTGGCATAAATAGAAAGATAAGAAAAATAGTTGTCATTTCATTTATCGAGGTGTGTAGGTGGCATCTTAGAATTTAGTGGAAAGTTCCTTAAATCATGCATTTAATACTTGTTGTGATGCACAAAAGAAATGTAATTTTCTAATTGGGGCACACGGTGGTGCTTAGTTGTATTTGGGTGGGAATTTATAATTTTTTTCAAGGTAGTTGTATTTATCTTTTATCCCACATTGGTTGTGTTTGTAATGTCTTTGGCCGGAAATGCCTATTTAAGCAAGGCATATGAGCATTTGTAATCAAGATTTTCAAGGATAAGCTCTTCTTGTAGAAGCTCTTGGTGCACAAACTAGTTGGAAGCTCTTGGTTTGGAAGCTTTCTTTTTGGAAGCTCTCTCATATTGTAAGAATTTGGAGTTCTCTCGTTTAGAGAGTATTGTAATGGATTTCAATTATTAATAAAGTATGCTTTGAAGCATTTTGTCATCTCTTCATCTCCAAATTTTTGTGATCTTGGTTGTGAGTTGGTAAGGGTGGTATGGCCCTTCATTAGTGGTATCAAAGTGGGAGTTCCTGAGCATGTGGACACATTGCCAAATGTATTGTAGTTTTCACCAGGACCTTGTGTTTGGTAAAGTTTGTCAAGAAGGAGTTATTGATTGTGTAGACCGATCATTGATTGTGAGGCAATTTGCATGAGGTGCTTGTGTTTCATGAAGTTTTTCTTATGAAGACTTGAGCATGGAGAAGAGAAAGAAGAAGATGACTTTTGTTATTGGATGGATTCTGAGGATTCCTAGACTTGAGAAAGTTAGAGCAAAAAATCAAGAGGCATTGTGAGTTGCATTCTTTGACTTGAAAAAGTAAGTGAATGAATTATAAGTTGAGTTACGGAAGAGAAGAGCACGTTACCAAAAAAGAGATGTTGACAATTATTTGGATGTGGAGAAGAAAAAAGGTCTAGTGGAGTATCATACATGCACAAAAGAAGAGCAAGAGGATGAAGATGAAAATATTTGTGAACCTAAAGTTGAAGAAGATGAAAGACAAGAGGAGGAACGTGAAGATGACAAGATTTTTGAACCTAGAGTAGATCAAGATGATTTGAAGAATGCAACAATGGAGGAAGAGTATAGGGGCTTAGGAGATCAAGCAAGTGAAGTAGTTACATGCATTGTTGATGACATGAAAGAGGCAAGTGAGGATGAATATATCAAAGAGATAAATTCTTAAGAATCATGGGATATTGTCTTTGAGATGAATTTGAAAGATAATGATGATGGTTTATATGAGGATCTTGTTAGTGATGTGTGGTATGCAAAGGAAGATTGGTATGGTGTTGCTTAGTTTATTACAGGTGTATTTAATTAAACAAGATTGGAGGAGGATGAGATTTATACTTGGACAAAGTTCATTGTGAAGGAGTATTTTCAGCAGTAGACACTTTTTCCAAGTAGATTTTGGAAAAGAAGAAAGAAGGAAATATATTGGCAGCAGATACTTGTTCTAGCTAGGTGTTGGAAGAGAAGGAAAAAAATGTCATTGTCAGTTGCTTCATTTTTTGAATTAGTATCCACAAATTTTTTCTTACCATGGGTGTTTGATGCAGGAGCATCATGCATCAAAAAAAAGGGGTGTGATCAATTTTTTTTAAAAAAGAACAAAAATAAAAATAAAAATGTGGAGGAGAGAGAAAGTGACAAAAATAGAAAGAAAATTAAATTAAAAATTAAGAAAGAGGAAAAAAAGGAGAAAAGAGGAATTTCTATTTTCAAGGTGCATAGGTGGCATAAATAGAAAAATAAGAAAAATAGTTGTCATTTTATTTATTGAGGTGTGTAGATGGAATCTTAGAAGTTAGTGGAAAGTTCCTTAAATCATGCATTTAATATTTGTTGTGATCCATAAAAGAAATATAATTTTATAATTGGGCCACATGGTGGTGCTTAGTTTTATTTGGGTGGGAATTTAATATTTATTTTAAGGTAGTTGTATTTACCTTTTATCCCACATTGGTTGTGTTTGTAATGTATTGGGTTGGAAGTGCCTATTTAAGCAAGGCATATGAGCATTCGTAATCAAGCTTTTCAATTATAAGCTCTTCAAGTATAAGCTCTTTGGTTGTAGGCTCTTCTTGGAGAAGCTCTTGGTGTGCAAGCTAGTTGGAAGATATTTTTTGGGAAACTTTCTTTTTGTAAGCTCTCTCATATTGTAAGAATTTGGAGTTCTCTTATTTGGAGAATATTGTAATGAATTCCAAGTATTAATAAAGCATTTTTTCACCTCTTTGTCTCCATATTGTTGTAATCTTGGTTGTGAGTTGGTAAGGGTGGTGTAGCCCTTCATTAGTGGTATTAAAGCAGCCCTCATCACCTTTAAGGACCTAATGCTCTAATATTGATGGTTAGAAAGTAAAACCCACCAAGATATATAACTAAGCGGGGAGGGGGTGTGAATTAGTTATGCAATTAAAATAACTCTCAACATCCTTATTAATTTCAAAACATGTAAATATTAGATGCAACAACCATAAAAAGATCACTATTTGCAATAACATCAAATTTGTTAACTAGAAAACCCTGGTGGGGATGGTGCCCACAAAATGATGTACTTATATACAAGTTCCTTGTTAGAGTCTGGACTCTGTTAGGAGTCAATGAAATACATATAGTACATACTAGTCCCTACTATGGGACTTTGAATCCATGTTAGGAGATTCCATCCCTATTAGGAGTTGTTAAGGAAGACAAAGAGGCCCATTGTCCAAAAATTTTAGTACTATCCTCACTGAATAAAAAAATGGTACACCAACAATATCCAACAATAACTTATTTTCCAAATATAGCTCTTTGTCATCTCATCATGCCTTACTACACCAAACACTTTTCTAATCAAAATATATTCATTATTAGGTTGACTGGATCTCACATTCAAGTTTGCATACTTGCATTACACAAATATCTGCATTAGATGATTACAACCAAGGAAATCATTCTTTCGTTATATCAAGTCCTCAAACAAATTATTGAGTCAACCTTGAGGCTTTCCCAATTTACACTAATAATATAGGACTAACTTAAGATAACATATTTACATGTTACATTGCAATATTACAATATTTTCACAAATACATGCACTTGTTGTCTCACAATCTTCATAAGTCTTTACTCAATGTCTAGTTGGATGTGCACATTTAAGCATCACAACTTCATTATGTCTTCTACCTTTGTCCAAATCTGCATGACCATATTCTATCTCTATTAGGAGACACAATACACAAATAGTAACTACTACATAGAAACTATGTTTGAGTGTTGCCTTCACTAAATCCATCATGTCTTTGTCCAGTCTTCATATTTCTATATGCACTCTTAACTATAGCATCTAGAAACTCTACAGAGCATTATTCCAAGTTTGAATAAGCTAATCTCCATTCCTTCATCTTGCAAAATAAAATTTTGTTTTTTTTTTCTGCCAGTGTTCATAAAATAACCTAACATCAATGGAAAACTCTATCATAAATGTAATACACAACCTCTAAATCATGTCACCAACAATGCTAGGATACTCTCCCATAGAAATACAACCAAAATTCATGCTCAACACCATTTACCTTGAATCGATGACCTACTAGACCAATTACATGGTGCTAAACATTTCTTCAAAATAATTTTACGATTAGGATAACACAAAAATTTAAAAATATGATATCTCGAAAACTACATTTTGAACGCGACATGATCATTATGAATTTGTGGTAAAGCCTTTTGGTTTAACTAATGCACCTACAAAATTTATGACTTTGCACATGATATCTTCTGACCATTTTAGATGTATTTGTAATCAAATTATTAAATGATATCCAAATATAATCAAAGAATGAAAAATATTCACACCATCTTAAGTTAGTACTTCAAACCATACAAAAGCACCAACTATATGTAAAACTTAGCAATTATGAATTCTTTAAATTTGAAGTATTTTATGTAAGTCATGTGGTCTCTAAAAATGACATTTCTCTTGACCCTACAAAAATTAAAGCAATACAAGATTTAGCTTTTCCCAAATATGTACATGAAATCAAAAGTTTCTTATAATTATCTGGGTCCTATCCTAAGTTTGTTTGAAACTATTCCAAAATTGCTTCAACTTTAACTAATTTAACTAAGAAAGAACACAACTATAAATGGACCACTAAATGAGATATGACATTTAAAACACTAAAAAAATTCTAGCCAGTGCACCTATTCTTCACATTCCATATTTTGAGAACCCCTTTATTGTGACTTCAAATGCATGTAGTACATGTCTAGGTTGTGTTTTGATGTAGAGTGATAGAGTAGTATGTTTTGAATCACAAAAGTTGTTGCCTGCTAAAAGAAACTATCTTATCCATGAACTTCTATTATTATGTATTGTCCATGCTTTGAAAAAATGGCAAAATTATTTATTGGGAAACAAGTTTATACTAAGAGCTGACCATCAAGGTCTATAACACATATTTACCAAACCACATGTTAATATGAGACAAAAAAGATGGATGAAACTTTTAACTGATTATGAGTTCACCATCCAATATGTTCCTAGAAGGGAAAATATAGTGGCAAATGCTTTAAGATGAAGACATTTATGTACACATACTTTGACCTTAGAAAGAAGCCAATTTGAACATAATGTTAAACCCTAATTACCTATTGATGACTATTTCCAATCAATTTATGAAAGTATCGAAAATTAATTCCCTAGTTCATTTGAAAGATCAAATAGAAAACTATTTGCTAGGTAGCAAGAACTTCTTTATTATAAAGGAATATTATTCATCTCTAATATACCCAACCTAAAATCATTAATTATAATCTTGAAATATTCCCATAGTATTCCAATAGCAAGACTCCTTGGATTTCCTAAAACCTATCTTTTAATCAAGAGAAACTACTTCTAGACTCAAATGAAGAGTCAAATTTACGCCTACATCCAACAATGTTTAACTTGCTAAAAGGTAAAAGAAGAACAATGCAAACCTCCTAGCCTTCTACAAGCCTTATCTATACTTGAGTAGAAATGAGAGTCAATTAGTATGGATTTGATTACTCGATTGCATCAAACATGAAAAGGCCATGATTCTATATTTGCAGAAGTGGGTTGATTACTAAAATGAAAAAAATCCTATCCATTAAGATAAATTCTCTTGCTTATGAAATTACCTATAGTTTTGTCAAAGAGATTGTTAGATTACATGGTATTCCAGAGAACATTGTATCTAATAAACATCATCAATTTACATCTCTTTTTGGAAATCTCTTCTTTTTGAACTTGGCACTACTCTCAAGTTTAGTACTACATATCATCTATAATCTAATTGACAAATTGAATGAATAAATAAAATTTTAGAAGACATGTTGTGAATGTGTACCATAGATAATCTTGAATCATAAGAAGACCGCATACACTTGATTGAGTTTGCATACAATCAAAGATATCATTCAACCACTAACATGTCACCATTTGAGCCTATATATGGTCATAACTGCAACTCACCTTTTCTTGGTCAGACCATGTTCATAAGTTTTGGTACAAGAGTGAGAATTTGATGGAGATGGAGTCTATTTCTAGTTTTAAATATATATATATATATATATATATATATATATATATATATATATATATATATATATATATATATATATATA
Organism: Cupressus sempervirens; assembly: GCA_028749045.1. Classification (NCBI taxonomy): domain Eukaryota; kingdom Viridiplantae; phylum Streptophyta; class Pinopsida; order Cupressales; family Cupressaceae; genus Cupressus; species Cupressus sempervirens. The sequence continues at coordinate 568,322,606 of CM053789.1, read as the reverse complement.
TATATATATATATATATATATATATATATATATATATATATATATATATATATATATATATATATATGAAAATTGCACAAGACAGATACAAAATTTGAGTTAGTTCCAAAACAACTATAATTTTGATATAGGTGATCAAGTGTTTCTTCATGTTAAATGAAAAAGAAGTTTTCAAAAATTAGGAAAATACTGCAAAATAGCTCCTCATTTTTGTAGACCTTTCAAAATATTAGAAAAAATAGGTGATGTGTCATAGATTTTTCTTAATAAGTATATTTATAGTATAGATTACATCATTGATTGGAAAAGTATTTATATTGATCCTTTATACGAATTTAAAATTGAGTCTAAATTAATAATTGATAGAAGGTGTAGAACTTGAAGAAATAGTGTTGGAAATATAAGAGAAGTAATTGAGAGGGGAGGGGTGAATCAGTTACTAAAAAATAAATCTTAGATACCTTAGATATCAACAAAAATCAAAACATAAACGCTGATAAACTGTATTCTATTGTAACTCGGCAAACACACAAGCACTCAATTTACACTAGAAAATACTATAACTTGGAAAATATCAAAAATTAATTGTTACTTGGAAATAACTAAGTATACTGATCTTTTAAGATGTTAACTATGATTAATCTTAATTAAATTTAGTTCATAAACATGAAAGTAAATAACATGAACACAAATGACACCCATATTTAACGTGGAACCCAATTTGGGAAAAGCCACAAATTGCAACTAGTTACCAATTTTCACTCTTCTAAAGTGAGCCTTTTTAGGAGTCAACTTTGTTAAAGGTTATAAAACACACCATTAGGTATGACCCTATTAAAGGATTTAATCACCCTATTAGGAGTGGCCTTGTTAGAGGTCTTCAAGACACTTCAAGTAGAAATGCCACCTTCTTAGAGGATTTACAAATAGTTGTTAAGCCTGTTAGAATTCTTTAGAATAACTGAGAGGGGGGGGGTGTGAATCAGTTATCCAAGGTACAAATGCCCTAATAATACTTTTTCTCAAATTATAGTGAGCCCATAAACTTTTCATCCATCCAAGCTTAAAATAATCATCCTAGCAAATTACAGTAAATTAATATGCAGCAATAAAACATGCAAGATCAACACATGACACAATGATTTACGTGGAAACCCAATTTGGGAAAAACCACCAGTAACATGCTACTTGATTCTCACTCTTCTAAAGTGATGCCCTATTAAAAGCCTGAACTATTAAAGGCTTACAACACACTGTTAAATGTGACCTTGTTAAAGGATTTCACCAAACTGTTAGGAATGGGCTTGGTCAAAGGACTTTAGAACATTCACTTGGAATGTCACCCTATTAAAGGATTTACCTCATGGCTATTAAACCAACCTAAGTCCATAGGATTTAAACTAACTATTACAATTGCTAGAGAGTAACAATAACGACTTTTTGATTTGATACAACTTACAACATATCTTGCAGATTTCAGATCACACTTCAGTTCAATCCTTTTGCTTGGCTTTAATCACTTCAGCTTTGACTACTTGTATTCCTCTCAAGCTTCATCTCTTTGAGTCTTCTTACTCATCATGCCAATGCATCCTTAGCACTTCCTTCAACACTTTATGTTGGCATGCTTGACCACCTCTCTCACTTTGCTTCATGACCTTATGACTCCTTAAATAGAAATTTGGTTTGCCTTTTCTGCTCAATTCTCCCTCTCCAATTTTAGGATTTCAGATGGATTAGGTAGGATACAATGTATCTACCCCATATCTTGCTCTTATCTAAAAACTTCATCTAGAGTCCAATTGTATCTTCAAAAATGTTCTACATGTGCAACTAGCTCATCATTCTTATCTTCCTTTTAATTCAAAGACTTTTAGATAACAACCTTGTCGGCTTAGATTTTGCGAATCTTCAATTTTCAAAATAATGTAGCAACTCGACATTATTAGTTTACTAATGCTCAACATCTCTGTGTTACTTGGCACTATTAGTTTTCTGATCCTCAGCATCTATTTTTGCTTAGCACTTGTATCTGCTCGGCACTTGAAGTTCACTTGGCATCTAAAGTTGACTCGGTATCTGAAGTTTACTTGGCATCTGAAGTTCACTCGGCATCTAAAGTTGAACTTGCTCAGCTTCAACTAGGAATCTGTTCGGCACCTACTAGCTTGCTCGGCTCCCTCCCTCTAATGAACTTTAGTTAGGCTTTATAGATGTCTTAGCTAAAACCTTACATCTTTGATATGTTTTAGTGTGCCCATTCTCTATGTCTTATAGTATGCATTCAATACACTTTTTCATCAATGGCTTAACTGATCCTTCTACTTCATTTCAACATCATAACTTCAACCTTTCTTTAGGTGTTCTAGTTACATCTTATTGATTGTCTCCTCCTTGTCAATCAACTAATTGATAGTATTATGATCACTTAAGCAATTGTCATTCCCTCAAGCAGCAAGTTTGACATCAATGAAAAAACAATGATTGAGAACATTCTTTACCAGTTTCATATGATCATTCCAACAATCTTCCTTATGATCTTTTCAATCAATTTTTCTTATGATCTTTTCAATCATCTCCAACAATCTCCCTCTTTGGCATTGATGGCAAACCAAACTGATCAATTGATCAACTTAGTTACCAGCAAGATTGTATACGTTGTCTACTACTCTTCTTGGCTACTGCATCTTTACTACTGATTTCATATATCTCCCTCTTTCATATATATCTCCCTCTTGTTTTGTATTGATCAGGTTTCTGCATATTTCTCCCTCTTTGACATAAATGCCAAAGATGTAGCATCTTTATCATGCAAAATATAAGCTTTGGCTTCTTGATGTCTTCTCCCTTTGTCACCATGCTTGTGACTGATTTGGAGTCTCTGCTCCTGCTGTCATCCTTTGCATCATTCTTCTGATATTTCAATGATTTATTGTTGTTGATGTAAAGTAGCTTCCTTTTTATTTTATACTACTTGAGTTAGGGGTATTACCCCCAACTTGCCTCTAGGATATTCATAATCATCCTTGGGCAATGGTTTGGTGAAGATATCTGCAGTTTGTTCCTTTGTGTGAATGTATTCCAACTTCACTTGTTTGTCTTCTGCCAATTCTCTGACATAAATCAACTTGATTGCAATGTGCTTGGTTTTTGCATGCATTACTGGATTTTTGGATATATTTATAGCACTTGTATTATCACAATACAATATCATAGGTTTTGTTACCTCTTCTTTCATTCCTTTCAATAGATGTATGAGCCACACAATGTTTGTGCAATTGACTGCTACTGCCACATATTTTGATTCTGCAGTGGACTAGGATGTGCATGTTTGTTTCTTGCTAGTCTAGGTAACTAGCCTTTTGCCTAAAAATAATGCACCTCCACTTGTGCTTTTTCTATCATCAATGTTGCCTCCCTAATCTGCATCTGTATATGCATTGAGCTCAAACTTTCCATTCTTTTTGTAGTATAGACCAAAGTTATCAGTTCCTTTAAGATACCTCATTATTCTTTTTACTGCTATGAGATGATTTTCTTTAGGATTAGCAAAGAATCTAGCCACTATTCCAACTACTAATGCTATGTCTGGTCTATTATGTACAACATATTATAGTTTTTCAATCATGGATCTGTACATTGTTTGATTGACTTTAGCTGATTCATCATTTTTGGATAGCTTATTTCCTATTGCCATTGGTGTGCTGACTAGTTTGGACTCCTCCAATCCAAACATTTTAAGGATCTCTTTGATGTACTTTGATTGTGTCACAAATATACCATGTTTGAGTTGATGTACTTGCAATCTAACAAAAAATTTGATCTCACCAAACATAGACATCTCAAATTCATGTTTCATTTTGTCAGCAAAGCCTTTGCAAAGCACTTCCTTTCCTCCAAACACTATGTCATCCACAAAGATTTCAGATACAATAATATCCTTACCTTCTTCTACTTTGATGTACATGTTGTTGTTATCATCAGGTCTTTCAAATCCTATTTGCATTAGATACTTGTGAAGTCTCTCATACCATGCTCTAGGTGCTTGTTTCAAACCATAGAGTGCTTTATGTAGCTTACAAACCATATCCCTGTTGTTCTCATCAACAAATCCTTCTAGTTGTTCAATGTAGACTTCTTCTTCTAGTATACCATTTTAAAAATAAGACTTCACATCCATCTGATAGACTTTAAAATCTTTATATGAAGCATATGCAAGTAAAGTTCTTACTCCTTCCATTCTAGCAACAGAGGCGAATGTTTCCCCATAGTCTAGTCCTTCTTCTTGAGCATAACCCTTGCATACTAGTCTAGCTTTATTTTTGGTAACCCCACTATTCTCATCTAGCTTGTTTCTGAATACCCACTTGGTGCCAATAACATTCTTGTCAACTAGTCTAGGAACCAAACTCTAGGTTTTGTTCTTCTTTATTTGATCAATCTTTTCTTCCATAGCTTTATACCAGTCATCATCTTGTAATGCAGCATATACTATCTTAGGTTTAGATTTGTTAATCATACATGATTCATGTCTTAGTCTATTCCTTGTCATTGGTCTTGCATCTTTGTCACCTATTATCTGTTCAACAGAGTGATGTCTTTTTACATATTTGGATAATCTTGGTTCTGTCCTTGTTTCCATGTTTGATCTTTCTGATTTAGGGTCACTATGTATTGAGTTGTCAGGTTGTTCTTCATCTATTTCATGTGTACTATATTCAGACTCAGATTGTGCATTTCCTTCATTCTGCAACTCAGCTTCTGAATGCAACTCGACATTCACTGGTTGTGACTCAGCTGAAACTAAAAATTGTTGTTGAGTTTCAATTTGATTGATATTATCCTCGTCAATAGGCATTCCATCATAAGAATACACAAAGGTTCTGTACTCGCCCATTTTCTTTGGTTCTTCAGCTTGGACTTCTGTATGCTCATCAAAGTTTACATTTTCACTTTCCACAATTTTGTTTGTGTTAGTATTCAAACACTTGTATGCCTTATTTCTAGTGGAGTAACCAAGGAATATGCCTTCATCACTTTTTGCATCAAATTTTCCATTTCTAGCATCTTTAAGGATAAAGCATTTGCAACCAAATACTTTGAAATGTTTTACATTGGGTGAGTGACCATACCATAATTCAAAAGGTGTTGTATTTGTACCTTTCTTGACTTGTACTCATTTCAGTGTATGAACAGCTACACTTACAGCTTCTCTCTAGTATTTTAGAGCAACAATATTTTCCATCATTAATGTTCTGGCACAGTCAATCATAGATCTATTTCTTCTTTCAGCAATTCTATTCTATGGGGGAGTTCTAGGAGCTGATGTGTGTCTTTTGATTCCTCCAAATTCTACTTTACATCCTACATTGCCTAACTATGAGACACTCAGCAAATTATAGTTTAATCCTTCAACATAGTATGCATTATCACATGAAATTTTTTCTGTGAGCTTAATGTAACCTTATCTTTTGATTTGACATGGAGCATCATTACCAAATCTAACACTATTTCCATCATACTGAGTAAAGTTAACAAACTTACTTTTGTCTCCTGTCATGTGATGTGAGCATCCACTGTCTATGATCCACCTATCATTCTTGTTCATACATGTTACCAGTGATGTAGGCTCTTCTTCATCAGATTGGTCCTTCATGGCTACATAAACAACTTCATTATCATTATCATCAAAAATTTTTTCAACAATATAACACTTCTTGCCTTTGTCTTTGTAATCTCTCTTTTCATCATCTCTTCTGAATTTGTTTTTGTTGCCTTCCTTGTAATCCTTTTTCTATTTACACCTAGAAATAATATGACCTACTTCATTGCAATTGAAACAAATGATAGGCATCGACCTTTGAATTTTCCTTTACCTCTGTAAAATCTTCTAGCAAGCAATGCTTCCAATTGTTCCACATCTTTCTCATCAGTGCTACTGCCACTGGATACATATTTCATTTTTCTTCCTTTCTTTGATTTCACCTGTTTAACATCTTTTAGTCATAGCTTGGCCTTGAAAGCAGATTCAACATTCTCAGGTCTATAGTTGTCAAATTTAGATAACTCAAATGCAATGAGTCTACCCACTATACCTTCAAAACTTAGATTTTTTCCTGGTGTAATCACCTAAAAATGGTCATCTAGACTATTAGCCCCCTTTTCAACATTTTGGCTAAATTAATTTAATCATTTACCTAGACCAAATTGCTAATAATCAATTTATTTGATTATAACCTATAGTTTGACTATGCTATCCTAAGTTCATTATTTGATTAAAAGAACATGTCCCCTTTTAATTAAATAAAACACTCCATTCTTCTAACCCACTTAAAGTGCACACATAAAGTCCTTTTTCTATTTTGCAATTAAAAGAAAAGGCTTGTGAGACTTTTGTCTTATGTGACAAGTCAACTTATATTCTATTGGTTGACTTGTGTGTGCATATGGATCACTCCTCTTTTCAAATTCCACCATTGATCATCCACCATCTTCATCTTGATCTCTACCATCCATATGACTTTAAAAGGGAGAGAGCGTTCCCCCTCAAAGGATCCATCCTCATTTTGAATATTGTTATGCTGTAGGTCTTCTAATAGGTTTCTTTGGAGCTTTGTGGAGAACTTCTATTTCTTGTCTACATTCTCTCATACCATAGCATTTTATCTTAGATTCATGTTGCATGTTAGTTTAGCTTCTATTTTGCAATAATCTATCTCACATAGCTTAATATTTGGATTGTAACACTCTCATCCATGCTTAGGATAGCTGCACTTCTCATATTCATTCTAGTTTAATCTTTAGTTGCATTGCATTCTTGAGAAACTCCTTGGGACATTTGCATTCTTACATCTTGTCTTTGGAACCTCCCATTGCATGGTTTACTAGAAAGAAGAGTATCTCTAAGGCTCATCTAAGAGCCTTCTTATTCTTGAAATATACTCTCTTGCACTCCATGGATAGGGAGCTCTAAGCTGGCATCCAAGCATTCCAAACTCATAGAATCGTTTGGATAGAAGGGTTTAGAGTGGGACACAATTCAAGTGTACATTTTTGGCGCCTACCGTGGGGCATGAATCAAGTTTCTAGCTCCATTTTCTTTCATTTCTTATCTCTAGTTTTTTTATAGCAGCATATTGGATCTAATCAAGTGCTTTTGTAGAATTATTACTTTGGTTTTAAGGCCAACCCATAAGTAGATTGGTTTAGAGGCCAAAAATCTAGTTGGTTTAAAGATTTAATCATATCTTTTAAACCACTTGGATTTTGGTTTTGAAATTTTTTTTGCAAGTTAAGTATGTGTTCAAAATGTCTCAGTCTAATTTTCAGAGCATTTTGACGTGATTTTTGGGAGTTATGATTTTGTTTTTTTTTTTTTTTTCATAAAAAGCCATTTTTGATTGCAAATCAGTGCATTTTTCAAAAAAACTTATATTTTCAAAAACATTTTTGAATTCTAAGAGGGGTACTCTCTTTGTGTTTTGACTTTTGAGGTCGTATTAGGGATTAAAAACTCGATTTGATAAATCTGGCCTGTTTTGACGAAATTGATCTCTAGGGAGCAAATGAAGAGAGTTTTTTGAATTTTTTACATTTTTGGAAAGCTCTCTGATTTTTAGTAGGGGTCTCTTCTTTTCATTTCTATTTTTAGATCCAAAATCATAGCAAACAAGTCCAATCTTGTTGACTAGGTCAAAATCAAAGAGTAAAAATGAGAGCATTTATGATTAACTTGCACTTTCTTTGCATGCACTTGGTTGGAAGATAAATTGGATTTTTGAGGAAACTAACCACTTTTTATTGTAGATTTTTATGTTATTTCACACTAACTTTTGGTGCTAACAAGTTGTGATTACAGGTTGCCATCCTTATGAAAAAAATAGAAACATTGCATAAAAAGAATGCATGTCAAAGCTTCAAATGTGCAAGGGCTACTAACATTGTTTGCAGGGCTGCCCAAAGCATAAAAACCCAAAATTTCTTGCATTTTTATTTTCATGTGTGGTATTGACTAATTGTTCATTTTTCATAGGCACATAAAACTTGTGATTGGAGTCTTTTGGTAATAGGAGAGTATGCTCTTCACCCTTGTGGTGAATCAGAAATCTTGACTTGCCATTTGGTTTCAAAAGCAAGGGGTAACTGAATCTTCCTGGTGTGTTTGGGAAAAAATTATTGGAATAGGAGAGTATGCTCTTCACCCTTGTGGTGAATCAGAAATCTTGACTTCCAAAAGTTGATCCACTCTTTGTGTAGTTTAGAATCCTTTAGAGGGCCTGCTCTCGGACAACTTGAGAGGAACGACCCAAGTGGGGACAAGCAAATTACTCGGCTCTTCCAACCCACTATAAACTTAAGGCTATCAAGGACACAAAACCTTGGTAGATGTAGTCTTTGTCTTCACCTAGTGTTATCGCTTATGGGATTTCGACCATAGGGAGATCACTAGACAAGAATGCTTAAGGTACTCTTGTGTTGCGAGATTGGTTACTCATCGCAAGGTGAGGTGTCCCGTAATTGGGAGCAAGAGGAACACTATGAACGGAAGCCCTATCTAAACACCCTAAGTTAGTAACTACCCTTTTTAGCCGCTCAACTTCTTGGTGCAAGGATTGATCCTAGTGGACTACCCGGATCACCCCAAGATTTACACTCACCATATGTGTTCCCTTGGTTATGCTTATGGCATTTCCATGACAAAGCCAATATCTCTTGTGGGCAACCACTTGGTGTGAGGCAAAGGAGCATCAACCGTGGGCAAGGTTGTTGAGTAATGAACCATGACTTCTAGGTAGATATTGCTTGATGTGTTCTTGAATGTGCTAGACATGTGAAAATATTTTAAACATACACATGATGATAGTTCTAGGGATTTCTTTTAAGACCTCAAATATTCTTGTATCATACAAGGTTGCTTTGTCCATTGCTTGATTGTTTGAAGACTACTTCATGTGTCACTATCTTGCTTGGAAAGAAATTATTTTTGAGCATCAAACCTGTTATGCTATCAACTATTGTCAAACTTTGTCAACCAAGTCAAAACATCAAATGCAAACATTTTCTTGTGTTTCTTGCTAAGGGGAGTCTCATCATTTGATTTTTATTTTCTATGTCTCTAGTTCTTGAACAAGCTTAAAGTGACTCTTGGTCTTGGTGCTCTTGGTCTTTTTGTCTTCATGGTCTATGTCCACTTGCTAGTCATCCTTTTGCTGAAATGGTTACCTTGATTTCTTGACTGCACTCTTAGGTGGGGAAAGTTGTTCACTTGTCACCCCACTTGCTCTATCTACTTAGCTATTGGCTTCTTTCCTAGCTCTTGACTTGAGTCACTAGTGTCATAAGTAACTTGGACACTTTCTTGACAAGTCACTTTACTCTATCATTACTATATTGGCAAGTGAATAATCTACCTCTCTAGTTTGGACATCAAGTTATCTTGTGTCACCTTATTAGCTTCCTCTAGTCTCCTTCATGCTTGATTATCTATCTATCACTATGGAATTCAAATCTTGTGCTACCAAACCTCAACCAAATCTAGATGATCATGATATCCTCCATGTCACTAAAGAGTTTCAAGATCTATATGCACAATATAAAGAACTAGAAGAGACAAATGATCTTTCTTACCTTCATCTCTCTAAGCGCATGATAGAAATGAAGTCTAAACTTGAGAAAAGGTTAGAGGAGAAGATTGTATCATTACATGAATCTTCCTTAAGGTCTTTACATGCATGTGAGTCACCTTCTTTGAGGTCATCCTCTTCTTCTAGGTCTACATGCTCTACTTCAAGACATCAAATGTCTTCATCTTCTAGATCTAAAGACCTCTTTAGAGGACAAGCAAGCGATACCTACTTTGAGCCTATTCCAAAATTTCATGATGGACCTATCTTTGACCAAGATAATGATGAAGACATGAATGCATTCTATTCACTTGAGAAACAACAAGAAGATCCTAGACATACTTCTAATAGAACTTTTGCTCCCTTGGAAGATTCTTATGATGACACTTTGAAAAAACTTCTTAGCAATAAGATCATCATGTTACCAAAGTCTAGCTCATATGGAAACCCATTCTTGGATATGGAATTTAGTCCTTGAGGATCACTTTCACTTGCTTCACATTCCTTTCTTATGCATCTTTGCTTATCTATCAGCTTGTTTCTCCATCGTGTCCTATACCTTGCTAGACATTGGGAGAAAATGATGTGATCTTGCTTGAGAACTAGTGATCTCTAAATTATTCTAAAAAATCCAAAAAATCATATATGATGCTGTAAAAATCCTAAAAATGAGAAAATGTCTTGAAAAAATTATCATCTTAGTGAAAACCTAGCAATAGGCACTTTGATTCCTCACCAAAAAAATTCAAAAAAATTGAAAAATACAAAAAAATTGAAAAGAGTCCTGAAAAAATCTATCAAGTGGTGAAAATCTAGAAACAGGTGCTACTTGAGACCCTTGCACCTATGTCTATCAGTCTCAATCACCTACTTTGCTACACATTTGCTAGCTTGGAATTGTTTCTTGTCCTCATCTCAAGGGCATAACTACTTAGCCTTTTTGAGGTATTCTTGTGCATTTGGGTTTCTTTGACAACTCACAAAATAGTGTTTCTCAACACTTCCCCCACCTTGATATCAAGTGTTTTTCAACACTTTTCAGATAGTTTACCTACGATTTCCGATGTCGCAATATTTCTCGCTATCAGAATCAAGTCTTGAAGAAATGGCCAAGTGACTTACACACATGCACTTTAACACTTAAACAACTAAGCTATGTTGATCTTTATCTACTTTGTGTGTTGTTTATGACAATTTATTTACTATATGTTCCATCCCTAATAGTCTTTCAAGGATGTCATTGACTAGAAGACTGGGGGCATGGGGCATGTTTTCTTGATTTCTGCTTGTGGGTATACTTTGTTTGTCTATAGTGTTGTAAGCATTCGTGCTTGTCCTATTCAACACTTTGACTTATAAATGTATCATTCTTGACTATTTCGCAAGACCACACTTGGGGTTTATTCTAGCGCTTATGCCTTGATACAAGTGTAATCTTGCTAAATTAAACTTAGGGAATCTAATCGTGTAGTTATCTTGACTTACATGTCTCTGATGCTTAGATTGAATTTCCACATACCTATCTAATATCGATCATATTCATATCCTCATAGTTATACTAGTGATGGTTGTATGATCTCATGATGTCCCTAATAAATGCTCAATGATGAAATTAATAGTCTAAATGTTATGCACTACTTGTTGGTAAACCACTTTTCATATTAGCTTGCATTTTAGGTTCATTTTCTAGCTTAGTCTTGCATTCTTGCATATGGGGAAAGCTCTCTCTTCATCTTTTCATAGAAATATCGGCTAACTCCTTTCATATATTTCTTTACTTTCTTCTTGTTCATGTCTTTTCACCTTCTTAATCTTTCGCTTCATCTCTTTTCTATCTTATCATCACATTATATAAAGTTTTGACCTCTTAAATAATTTCAACATCTTGGATTCATTTTCGAGATCAAAATCCAAATTTGAGTTCATCTTGATGGTCAAAATTGTCTTTTAAATTTCTACTTTCTTCTGAGCAGTTAGCTAACCTTTTGAGGTCTAATCTCTGAATCATCACTGGGGCATCTTCATTTCTTCATGTCTTCATCATTTCCATACTTCATATCTACTTCAATTCACCGTTTCATGTCTAAAATCACCTTTCTACTCGTTTTGACCTAATTTTTATGCTATATTCTTCAAGGTCAACTCTAGTCAAACTAGGGCATTTTATCAGTTTTTTTTATAGTCATTCTTGGGTTCTAATCATCTATCTATCATCTTGGACATTGCTATATTCTAATTTTCTCATGTCTGGCCGGTTTTTGCATCCTCTTACCTCATTTTAATTTCGATCCCGAGGGGGCAGAAATACTCTATCACTGATTGCTACAACTATCTATTTTTTAGGAGCATTTGTTTGATCTTCTCACTTGTTCTCGATCTGTCTACTTTGCTAAGTGTTAGCATTCTTCTTAAATTCTGACATCATCTTTTCCTAGTGTTTAGTACTACCACTATCAGGCTGTACATTTAGGACTTGCTATCTTTTTCTACATTTCGTTCTTCAAAATCAGATATCTATATCTATCACCACCTACTTGGCTTTCTATTTTTTTTGACATAATGTGTTCCCAGATCGATCACACATTAGTCAAAGAGGGGCAAATGTAATCACCTAAAAATGGTCATCTAGACTATTAGCCCCCTTTTCAACATTTTGGCTAAATTAATTTAATCATTTACCTAGACCAAATTTCAAATAATCAATTTATTTGATTATAACCTATAGTTTGACTATGCTATCCTAAGTTCATTATTTGATTAAAAGAAAATGTCCCCTTTTAATTAAATAAAACACCCCATTCTTCTAGCCCACTTAAAGTGCACACATAAAGTCCTTTTTCTATTTTGCAATTAAAAGAAAAGGCTTGTAAGACTTTTGTCTTATGTGACAAGTCAACTTATATTCTATTGGTTGACTTGTGTGTGCACATGGATCACTCCTTTTTTCGAATTCCACCGTTGATCATCCACCATCTTCATCTTGATCTCTATCGTCCATACAACTTTAAAAGGGAGAGAGCTTTCCTCCTCAAAGGATCCATCCTCATTTTGAATATTGTTATGCTGCAGGTTTTCTAACAGGTTTCTTTGGAGCTTTGTGGAGAACTTCTATTTCTTGTCTACATTCTCTCATACCATAGCATTTTAGCTTAGATTCATGTTGCATGTTAGTTTAGCTTTTATTTTGCAATAATCTATCTCACATAGCTTAATATTTGGATTGTAACACTCTCATCCATGCTTAGGATAGCTGCACTTTTCATATTCATTCTAGTTTAATCTTTAGTTGCATTGCATTCTTGAGGAACTCCTTGGGACATTTGCATTCTTGCATCTTGTCTTTGGAACCTCCCATTGCATGGTTTGCTAGCAAGAAGAGTATCTCTAAGGTTCATCTGAGAGCCTTCTTATTCTTGAAATATACTCTCTTGCAATCCATGGATAGGGAGCTCTAAGCTGACATCCAAGCATTCCAAACTCATGGAATCGTTTGGATAGAAGGGTTTAGAGTGGGACACAATTTGAGTGTACACCTGGTACACATCTTAGCTCTTGTATTACAAATACTCTAATAGCATAGATAGGGAGCAAGGTTCTTAAGAACTTATTATTAATAGTATCTTCATCCAATTGACCACTCAAACATCTTATTGCACTTACCACTTCCTTTATTCTTGCACCATACTTAGCAGCATTCTCATTTTCTTCCATTTTCATTTCATCAAACTTTCCTCTGAGACTTTCTCTTTTTGCTCTTTGTACATTCTGATCTCCTCCATAGATGTCTGATAGGGCTTTCCACATTTTGAATTTAGTGTCACATCCTTTGATATCATCAAATTCAGCATAGTTGAGTGCAGAAGCAATCTTCAACATTGTCTGATTGTGTTCCTGTTTGTTTTTCATATCTTCGACAGTAAGAGTACCAGTTGGATCAACATGTTCAGTAAAAATTGAATTTTGGGCATAATCTCCTATGGATCCAAGATGTAGCTTCATCAAACTCTGCCATGCAACAAATTTGTCTTTGTTGAGCTTGGGAACTTCTCTCTTAGGCATTTTGATCTTTTTTGCTTATAGTCCCTTTAAACTAAATTAGCAGTTTGGCTCTGATACCAATTATTAGAATTCTTTAGAATAACTAAGAGTGGGGGGTGAATCAGTTATCCAAGGTCCAAATTCCCTAATAATACTTTTTCTCAAATTATAGTGAGCCCATAAACTTTTCATCCATCCAATCTTAAAATAATCATCCTAGCAAATTACAGTAAATCAATATGTAGCAATAAAACATGCAAGATCAACACATGACACAATGATTTATGTGGAAACCCAATTTGGGAAAAACCACCAATAACATGCTACTTGATTCTCACTCTTCTAAAGTGATGCCCTGTTAAAAGCCTGCCCTATTAAAGGCTTACAACACACTATTAAATATGACCTTGTTAAAAGATTTCACCAAACTGTTAGGAATGGGCCTGGTCAAAGGACTTTAGAACATTCACTTGGAATGTCACCCTATTAAAGGATTTACCTCATGGCTATTAAACCAACCTAAGTCCATAGGATTTAAACTAACTATTACAATTGCTAGAGAGTAACGATAAGATCTTTTTGATCTGATACAACTTACAACATATCTTGTAGATTTCAGATCACACTTCAGTTCAATCCTTTTGCTTGGCTTTAATCACTTCAGCTCTGACTTCTTGTCTTCCTCTCAAGCTTTGTCTCCTTGAGTCTTCTTACTCATCATGCCAATGCATCCATATCTGAGGTCTTCTTATTGAAATAGAGTAACAGTGCTCTCTTTCTCCTTAGCACCTCCTTTAGCACTTCATTCTTTCATGCTTGACCACCTCTCTCACTTTGCTTCATGACCTTATGACTCCTTAAATAGAAATCTGGTTTGCCTTTTTCACTCAATTCTCCCTCTTCAATTTTAGGGTTTCAAATGGATTAGGTAGGATACAATGTATCTACCCCATATCTTGCTCTTATCTAGAAACTTTGTCTAGAGTCCAGTTGTATCTTCAAAAAAATTCTACATGGTGTTCTGTGCCACCAGCTCATCATTCTTATCTTCCATTTAATTCATAGACTTCTAGATAACAACCTTGTCAGCTTAGATCTGGCAAATCTTCGATTTTCAAAATAATGCAGCAACTCAGCATTATTAGTTTACTGATGCTTGAAATCTCTGTGTTACTCGGCACTATTAGTTTTCTGATGCTCGGCATCTGTTTTTGCTCAGCACTTGTATTTTCTTAGCACTTGTATCTGCTCGACACTTGAAGTTCACTCGGCATCTGAAGTTGAACTTTCTCGGCTTCAACTAAGAATCTGTTCGACACCTACTAGCTTGCTCAGCTCTCTCTCTCTAATGAACTTTAGTTAGGCTTTACAGATGTCTTAGCTAAAATCTTACATCTTTGATATGTTTTAGTGTGCCCATTCTTTGTGTCTTATAGTATGTGTTCAATACACTTTTTTATCAATGGCTTAACTGATCCTTCTACTTCATTTCAACATCATAACTTCAACCTTTCTCTAGGTGTTCTAGTTACATCTTATTGATTGCCTCCTCCTTGTCAATCAACTAATTGATAGTATTAGGATCACTTAAGAAATTGTCATTCCTGCAAGTAGCAAGTTTGACATCAATGACAAAACAATGATTGAGAACATTCTTTACCAGTTTCATATGATCATTCCAACAATCTTCCTTATGATCTTTTCAATCAATTTTCCTTATGATCTTTTCAATCATCTCCAACAAAGCCAACTCTATTAAGAGATTTATATCACTGCTACAATAGTTAGAGAGTAACAATGAGATGACCTAATTTCTGATGCAACTAATTTGCTGATTATAAATCTCAATTTTGGCTTCAATACTTGATCCCTCTTGATCGACTGTATCTTTGTAGCTCCACAAGGATATTCTGCTTATCCTTCAAATTCACTTCCTCTAAGAATCCTTTTCCTTTTCACACTCACTCACATTCATTCCCACAACTTGACCTTACATTTATATCTTATACATTGCCAAGTTGGCTTGAATACAACTTAGAATAATTAATATTCATCACCTTAGTCAGAAAAAATCATCAAACATATTCATTTAACTCAATGAGCCAAAATAAGAAAATCCTTCATTTTCCAACCCTGCTTGGTAGACACTAACCAAAATAGGTTTTCATTTGTTAACCAAGTGAGCTCAATTAACATTAGTTTTCATGCCAACTCTCTTTGTCTCTCAAGTGAACTCAGTAGACACTGTCATCTGCAAATTCTCTATGGTAATTGAGTGAGCTCGGTTAACACTCATTACCTTCCAACTTTCCTTTGTCTCTTGAGTGAAATCGGTAGATATTGACTTTTGAACTTGGCATACATAGAAATTCTCGACAACCACAAAAAAATGTCTTCATTACCTGAGTGAGCTCAACAAACAATGACTAGTGAATGTATGACATTTTGTGTAACATCAAAGACAATGTACAATTGATTGATTGTTTTCAACAATCTCCTTCTTTGGAATTGATAGCAACACAACATGTCATAATAAAATGAAATTATAGAGAAAAATAAAGTAAGTAAAATATCCTTAGTTTCATTCTAACTCTCATCTATGAGAACTCGCTCTATCAGTGTGAACTCCCTCTATCTTCAGTATTTTCCCTCTGTCAGTAAACTATTCTGGCTTCAATATTTTCTTTTGATCTCTCTTTAATATCAAACCATGCTCTTCAAACTATTCTCCCTTTTTTTGACATCTTCATCAAAACTCTTCATAGAATTATGACATCAATAATATCTCCCTCTTTGACATCCTATGCCAAAGATCATGAATAATGTAGTTTCCAATGTACCTCAAGTACTGATTCATATGTAATCTGCCCTTTCATTATTGAATCAACTTGAATAATCTTCAACATGTACTGGTTGATGCATCAATAAATGTTTTTTAGTAAGCTTTAGTTAGGGGAATGACCTCTAACTTACTTCTTATATATGAAAATGAATCCTTAGATAATGGCTTGGTGAATATGTCTACAATCTGTTCTTTACTATTCACATATTTCAACCTTACTTCCTCGTCTTGCACCAATTCTCTCAAGAAATGATATTGTATTGTAATCTGTTTGGTCATGGTATGCATCACTGAATTCTTTGATATGTTAATTATACTAGTGTTATCACAAAAGATAACTACTGGATCCTTGATCTCTATCTCCATACCTACCAATAGTTGCTTGAACCAAACAATATTGGAATAATTGACTATTGCTGGAACATATTCTACTTTTTTTGTTGACCAAGAGATAAAATTTTACTTTTTTCTTGTCCAAGACACTGGTCTTTTATAAAGAAAGAATTCCCCACCATTGGTGCCCTTCTTGTCATCATTTCTTCCTGCCCAATCAACATTAGTAAAGGCTATTAACTCTAAGTTGTCTCCTTTCTTGTACCATAAGACATAATCTTAAGTACCCTTTAGATACTTCATTATTATTTTGATTACATTTGTATGATTATCTTTAGGATTAGTTAAAAATCTTGCCACCATACCAACTACAAGAGAAATGTCAGGCCTAGTATGCACAACATATTGCAGTTTACCAATCATTGACTTTTATGTGGTCTAACCTACCTCCTTGGAATCATCATTTTTGGAAATCTTATGTCTAGTAGACATAGGTTTTCCAACTGGCTTTGAATCATCCATTCCAAATTTCTTTATTATTTCTTTGATGTATTTAGACTAAGTAATATAGATACCATCTTTCTTCTATTGAATCTGCAATCCAACAAAGAATTTTACCTCACTAATGGACATCTCAAATTCTTTACTCATCTCTTCTTAAAAATATTTGCACAAGTCATCATTTCCAGTAAACAATGTGTCATCCACAAAGATTTCTTCTAATACAATCTTCTTGTCTAGTCCTTCTTTGATATACAGGCTACTATTATCATTTGTTCTTTGAAAACCAATCTTTATCAAGTAGTTATGAAGTCTTTCATACCAAGCTTTGAGAGCTTTCTTGAGTCCATATAATGCTTTGTGCAATTTATAAACCATATCCCTTTTGATAGGATCTACAAACCTTCTAGTTGTTCTATATAAACTTCCTCTTCAAGAATTCCATTCAAGAATGAAGATCTCACATCCATTTGATAAACTTTAAAACCTTTATATTCTGCATATGCTAGTAAAGTTCTAACACATTCTAATCTTGCAACAGGAGAAAAAGTTTCACCATAGTCAATACCTTCCTCTTTTGAATAACCTTTACAGACTAACCTTGTTTTGTTTCTTGAAACTTCTCCATCTTCATTCATCTTATTTCTCCACTTTGTGTCAATCACATTCTTATCCTTTAGTCTAGGAACAAGAGTCTAGGTCTTATTCCTTTCTATTTATTCTATCTCGTCATTCATTGCTTCAATTCAAATTTCATTATCCAAAGAGTCTTTAACATTTCTAGGTTTAAATTCAGTAAGAAAACATGTACCTTTCAATTTTTTTCTAACCATTGTACCATCAAACTTGTGTATAATGATCTACTCAGGCGCATGGTGCCTTCTAACATATCTTACTAATACAAGTACTTTGGATTTAGAACTTGTTTCACATAGCTTGACATGATCTTCAAGCTCTGGTACCATTGTTTATGACTCAAGCCCTTTAGATGACTTAGGTTGCACTGGTTATAACTCTATAGCTTCTAACTATGACTCGGGTCGTTTAGACTGTGACTTGGGTTGCACTGGTTGCAACTTGGGTACTTCTAGAGATTCTGGGGACTTGGGAGGTGAGCTTCCTAACTTCCAATTAGATTAGGAAATGTATTAGGTTCATAGTACACAAACCTTTTGTAATCCTCAGGTTCTTTGTTTCTTTCTTCTTCTCTCTTTTCTAAAGACTCATCAATTTTTACATGTGCATTTTCTATGATCTTATGAGTAGATAGATTCAAACACTTATATGCTTTACTTCTACAGGAGTATCCTAGGAATATGCTTTCATCACTTTTAACATCAAGTTTTCCTTTCCTAGACTCCTTCAAGATATAACATTTGCTACCAAATACTTTCAAGTAACTTACATTGGGCTTATAGCCATGCCATAGTTCATAAGGTGTTTGATTTGAGTCTATCTTCAACTATACTTTGTTTAAGGGATGAACTGCTATACTGCTTACTTCCTTCTAGTATTTGATTGGAACATTATTTTCTATCTTCAAAATTCTTGTACAATCCATGATAGATCTATTCCTTCTTTCTTCTATACCATTATGCTGAGGTATACCAAGGGTTGATACTTGTCTTTTGGTTCCTTTCTTAATGCAGAATTCATTGAATTCATTAGAGATGAATTCACCTCCTCTGTCTGACCTTAGACATTTTAATTTCTTTCTTGTCTCTTTTTCAACTCTAGCCAGATACCATTTAAACTTTTGAAAAGATTCAGATTTTTCTTTTGAATACATTACAGTCATCATTTCAGAATATTCATCAACAAATAAAATGAAATACTTATCTCCATTGTAGCTATCTATGCCAATAGGTCCAAAAAGGTTTGTATGAACCAACTCCAAGCCTTTTTTGAATGATGGTTCTTGCTTTTGAAACTAGTCTTTCTCATCTTTCCAATTTGACAATTTTTGCATAGATCCATATCAACTTTCCTCAAACTAGGAATACCTCTTACTCTCTTGTTCTTTCTTATATTGAGAAGATTATCAAAGTTCACATTACACAACCTTTTATGTGCCATAACCAAATTTATTCTAAAAGAGAAATGAAACATGATCTTTCACTAAGATCTAGGTAGAATAAGTTACCTTTTGTTTGATTACTAGACCCAACTAGATTTCCTTTTCCATTCAGTAGCTTGGCCTTCCCATTCATGAATTCTACCCAAAATATAATTGTATTCAACTATACCACACTCAATAGGTTATGCTTTAGCCCTTCAACCTAGTAGGCATTATCACATCTGAGTTCATTGGTAAGTGAAATACAACCTTTTCCTTTTATGCAACAAGGTTCATTATTTCCAAATCTAATACTTCCACCATCATAGTGTTCTATATGTTTAAACTTAGATTTGTCACTAGTCATATGGTGAGAACAACCACTATCAATAATCCATGTATCATTCTTACTAACATGGAAAATAAGTGTCATCTTATCTGACTCATCATATGATTTATCTTTTATAGCTATATAAACCATTTCATCATTATCAGTGCTATCATAATCTTTAGCCATAAAACAAGATTTCTTACCTTTGTCCTTATATTCCTTGTAGCTCTTGAATTCCTTCTTGCCTTTGAACTTACTTCTTTTCTTTTCATCTTTGCCTTCTCTGTCTGGACATCTAGTAGCAATATGACCAACTTCTTTACGTGAAAACATATTAGAGGAATCTTACCTTTGTACTTTCCTCTTCCTTTGTGATATTTCCTTGCAAGTAGAGCTTCAATAACTTCAAGATCACTATCAGAACTTTCTTCCTCTTTTTCACTTTCTAATTGTTTGGATTTTTATTTTCCACCTTTCTTCTTGAGTAAAACCTTGGATTCAAATGCAAACTCAATACCTTTGCAGCTAGGAACATACTTATCATAGTTATCCTATTCAAAAGTTGTCAATCTTCCCACTACAGCATCTAGATTTATCTTATTGTTTGGATCAAATCTCATCTCTTGAATATAAAATACTCTAATTGCATAGATAGGAAGAAGGGTTCTGAGTACCTTGCTTACAATTTTTTAATCATCAATGTCTCCTATAGAGGCTTTGATTGCACTTACACTTTCTTTGATTTGCTTAACATATTTTGCAATGTTTTCATCCTCTCTCATCTTCATCTCATCAAATTGGCCTCTAAGACTTTCATGAGCAGTTTGGTCCACATTTCATGAGCAGTAGTGCAACCTTTAACCTCATCAAATTCAACATAGTTAAGAGAAGAAGCGGTATCAATCATCTTAATGTTATGATTTTTCTTTTTAGCAATCGCTTCAACTGTCAATGTTCCAGTAGGAGCCTTGTATTGATCATCAAGATATTTCAAACCTGAATCACTAATAGTTGTCAAATGCAACTTCATAAGTTCCTGCCATGCTGTAAAGCTATCTCTGCTCAACTTGGGAATCTCTCTTCTGTAAGACATCCTGATCTTTAGCTTAGGTCCTTAAAACCTTCTCTGTAAACACCAAAAGCTTTGATACCAATTTTTGGAAATATAAGAGGAGTAACTGAGAGGGGAGGGGTGAATCAATTACTACAAAGTAAATCCCAAATCCTTTAGATGCTAACACAAATCAAAACATAAACTCTGATGAACTATACTACTATAACTCAACAAACACACAAGCACTCAATTTACACTAGCAAATACTGTAACTTGGAAAACACTAAATATACTAATCTTTTAAGATGTTAACTATGATTAATCTTAATTAAACTTAATTGCATACACATGAAAGTAAATAACATGACCATAAGTGACACCAAGATTTAACATGGAAACCCAATTTGGAAAAAACCACCAATTGCAACTAGTTATTGTAACTTTAGAAGAGTGAAAATCAATAACTGAGTGCTTGTGTGTTTGCTCTCTCTCTCGAGTGAACTCGCTAGACACTATCATTTGTGAATTCTCTTTGGTAATTGAGTGAGCTCAGTTAACAGTCATTACCTTCCAACTTTCCTTTCTCTCCCAAGTGAACTCGGTAGATATTGACTTCTGAACTTGGCATACACATGAATTCTTGACAGCCATAGAGAACTATCTTCATCACCCGAGTGAGCTCGGTCGATAGTGACTGGTGAGTATATGACATTTTGTGTAACATCAAAGACCATATATAATTGATCAATTATTTTCAACAAATAGAATTATAGAAGAGGTTAAGGTTAAATTGAGTCATTGTTCAATATTAATACTACTAGCAAGGGAAATTTTTTATTTTATTAAAAAGCAATATCTACATTGATTTGACTAAAAGAAATTTTATTTTTCTAATTTTGATGTTGAAACGCCTCGTGTTGTTGAAGACATCAAATAGTTTACAAGAGAAGAATTGTTACAAGACTTTTCCCTGAGTAAAGAAAATGTATTAAAAAAATTGAAACACATTTTAATTGTATTGAATTATTTTTATGAAAGGATGCAAGTCTTATATCCACCCTTGAAATAGTGAAATTCACCAAAAAGTCATTTGAAATATCAAAAAAAAAGTAAGAAGGGCATGAAAGAGTGTTGGTTGGAGGTTATTAGATGGCGTTGAGACATTTGAAGAAGGGGCATATAGTGTGTGTCTAACTCAAGATACGACATACACCCAAAAGAGTCTTGGCGGGGTTGTGTTATTTGTGTTGTAAAGGCCTGTGGGTTCAGTAAGAACAAATGGGTTTTCATGTAGAAACCTATTTCCTCTAGGAGTACATGTTTGCTAGGAAGAGCATGAAACTCTAAAACTCTTCGTGTGCTAGATAACTTCCTTCTAACATAGATATGTATTGATAAGTAGGAGATAATTTCCACAGCAAGTCAAATTGTGATGTGAATATCAGGATTTAACTGTGTGATTTTTGAGTCAAACTCATTGACCCATATTTCATTAGGAGTGATTCAACATGAATCCATCTCTCATGAGAATAAATGGAACACTTAGCACTCATTGGATCTAGGTGATGCTCACAGAGGTGAAGCACCGGGATATGTATTATTTTATAGCATATTTATTTATAGTCAATAAATACTCTAATTTCATTGGAAAATTAATGTCTTGAATGTTCTTTATTAATATTGTTGCAAATATATAATTTTCTTATGAGCCCAATCTAGTTTCCAAATATTCTATCATGTTAATAATGAATTACGACATGGAGAGAAGGGGATTACATTTCAAAACCAATTATTTCTTAATTAAAAAATAGTCCAACACATAAATCAATCAAATATTTACGACTAGTGAAATGGTTGAAAATGTGTTAATTTGAAATTTAATATTATATTTGTGACATTGAAAGTGGCTTGAGTAAACTATATGACTGTGTGTATTATATTATTAAAATAAATTTGGTTTCAAGAAATTAATTTTGAGGAATTAGTGATTTAAGGGGTTGAAGGGCAAGTGCAAGTGATGACATCTTAATAAGTTGATAAATAAATCTAGGATCCATTTGATTCAAAATAAATAAAGAATGTCATAAAAGATATGGATATAATTTTCATGATTAAAATTTTAATAAAATGAAACTAAAAATATGATAGTATATTTTATCTTAAAATTTATAAAAAAATATTTATCATTTTCTTATTAACCATATAATAATTTCTAATAAAAGTAAATAAATAATAACTCTATAAATTAACTTGCTTACATCATTGTTTATTTTAGATTTAAAAAATTAAATATTCCACAATTTCAAATATCTTTGGCAAGGTCTCTAAAGAAATATAGTGTCAAAGAATTTCCATCTTAGACTCCAAAAGCCTAATAAATTGTACAATTGAAACTTGTTTTCATTTTGATTAAATGAAAAACAAAAGGAACTATATATAGATATCAAATGAAGCATTTATGATATGTATCTAAATGCTTTATAAATAAAGAACAAATTTTCATTCCTTTTTTCAATACATTTATTAAAAAAACATATAAGAAACAATTCAAATTTATCATATACTACTCCAAAAGTATCTATCAAAAACTCAAAAGAATAATAAATTGTATGAATAAATCTTATTTTCAAATTATTTAAAAAAAAAGAAAAACACACTATTTTTAAATATAAAATAGAACAGTTATAGTATTGCATCTAAATTATCCTAAGAGTTTATATTTCATTTTAAACAAAAAATACATAAAAGCATATATAAAAACAATTTGGATTCGCCGTATCTCCATCAAAGGCTCCAAAAGACTACTAAATTGTTTATCTTTTCTTAAAAAAGAGAACAGAAAAAGTTATATCAAGCATAGTGAGTCACAATGGTCTCAGAGTTCTAAGTTCTCCTGTCGCTCTTCAAAATGTTTAAAAAGGAGCGTGTAGGAAATAATTCAATTTCTCCATTTTATTTTTGGAGATGCATTGCACTTTTCAAATAGTGCTTGTGTGTGCTGGTTGTTCCCCTTGTTTCATCCACTTTGGCATTGTGTGTGACTTGTACCTGTAATCAACAAAGACCTCCTCACCTGCTTGAATATTTCTCTTCGCATACATACCCATTCTATGGTCACCACAAACCATCATTACCTCTCAATGAACTCACCATATGTCAAATTATCTACCTACACCAAATATGAAATGGTCTATTTTCATGCATTTGTAAGTAGATACCTACCTTTGCATAGCAATTAGGTGTGCTTGAATGATTTAAGAACCTCATTTTGGTATCCATACGATGTGCATCAAGCACATTCTATAATTTCCCAATAGCCACAATTGTCAATTAAGTCCAAATTTAGAATCCAAATGTACAATAGAGTAATTAGTTCATTAGAAATTTAAATGGTTGTTGGTTACCTCTGAATTCAAGTCAAAGAGAAATGAAGAACTCTCTTTGTCATAATTTTTCCCTCGCTTTTCAGCTTCTTTGTGTGAGATCAATTCCCCTGTATACTCCCCAATGTAATCATCTTTTCTCACATTTTTCTGGTAACCCATTACAAGTTAATAGCTTACAAATAAAATTGAAACACATTATACATTAGGTAAATTGAAACTAAAATCACCTTGGTGAAAACCCCCCATCCACAGACATCAGACCTCCCAAGCAGTACCTTGACACCATATAAAACATTGTCAATAGTTTAATCACAATATCACCTTTACACATTAATAGAATCTAGTTGTATGTCTTTATTCACAGCTTGAATTACAGCAATGGATGCTTTCATTGTTGTGCTTATAGATACAGTTTAGAAAAGTTTATATTGAGGAAACAATACATAGAATAAATAATCTTCTACAAAATCTACACATTCAACACAAATCAAATAGAAGAGAATACTAAAATATTATAAGTATATCAACCTGATAATTATTGTTAAATTTTGAATAATGACATAATAATAAATTAAACAGATTTAATATAATGAAAACAATTCTTACTTGACACTTTTTAAACAATAGAATCCTCATATTTTCACAATAGTAAGAGCCACCTTCATCTGGATAATAACCAAATGATCTATCTCCACAACTGAAATTTTAAATAAAAAAGGTGTAAGAAAAACAAATAATAATTAAAAATCTGATAAATCAGAATTTTGTCGATTATATCAAGAAATATTGTAAAGTAAAGAATGCATGAAATTCAACTACCTAAATAGATAAGAATTACAAATGTGATTGATGATCCCAAAGTATACAGATTTGGCTTATAAAAATAACATACACAATCCATTTAACACATAGGCTGCAAGAAGCCCAAGGCCTCCCCAGTTTACTTTTTTAACTGCACACTTTACCCACATTTAAATTGGATGGACAATGAGCGATAAAAGATGTTGAGGCTTTGACAGAACACATCAATTCCACTATCATCAAGGTGACAAATAAATGGATGTATATTACATTGAAGATATCAACTCTCAGTGAGAAAGATATTCAAGTGAAGATGTAACCAGACAACCGTTGCTAAAAGGACGACATGAAGGAGAAAGGAATATTTTCCAATAAGAATTAATCAAAGAAATTACCTTTGTATATTTAATGGAAAGAAAAACACATTAAGGAAACAGAAAATTACCCAAGCCAACAATTTTGGCAAACATCTGGATCACATTCACGACCAGCTGCAAAGCATGGACAACATCTACTCAAACATTGGTCATTCACGCAATGACACTCTCTGAATCGATTTTTGCAATTTTTTGAGCACCTGCAAATTAAGATAAAGGAATGCCCACTATTTAACTTGAAACAACCCCCATACGCATAATCTGAACACTGGATTCTGCAACAAAATCAATCTAAGATACATAATTATATTCATCTTACCCACAATACTTCTCACAGCATGTTCCTTTCTTTAAACAAGAACACTCATTTCCACAACCAGAATGACAGTTGCAAGGAGTATATTGCGGCATTAGCTCATTCCCGTTTGTACTTCTCAGGCTTGCTTTTCTTGTTAGAGACTTGTCAAGCCTGAGTTTTTTTCTTCTACGCCCAGGCTTGTTTCTTGTCTCAACCTTAATTTCCTACAACATATTCAGATCATATTATTACTTTTCTTCTGAGGTAACAGATCACTGATAACGAAAAGGAAGGGCTAGAAAACTAATGTGAGGTGTACAAACCATGGTAGCCATAGGATCAGTGGGTGCATCATTATATTGCATGTAGTTTCTTATATCTGCACGTCTTGAGACCACTCAGCAAGTTCGCCGCTATAAGACAACTGAACCAGGAAACCAGACAAAACATACATACCCAAGTTAAGAGATATGTTAATCATAAACAGGAAAGGCTAATCTATTCTAAAACTCTAAACTAAAACGTGTGGATGGTGGGGAAATAGCTTCAATAGTCTTGATTTTGTTTTCAATTTTGATTCAAGCAAAACCAAATGAAGTAGAATAGCTCTATATCAATGAGTTCATTAAGGAAAGAAAGGTCAAACCCATCTCCCTTTCCTATATAGTATTGGGGAACTGCATAAACAAGTTGCTGGACAATTTCGGCTGCATAAGCAGTTGTGCATTCTAATATTTCCATTCCCATCCCAAGGCTGTTCAGTAGCTTTTAGATAAATTAGTTAATCTATATTTTATAGGTAGTAGTTCATGTGAAATTATATGACTTAATATTTATTATATTTAGATAATATTCATAAAGATGTTACATTTAGATAATATTCATAAACATGAAATGTTGAGACCTTGATTATTAATTTTAATTCAAATAGAATTAATGATAGAGTTTCTTTTGAGATGAAAGTCACTTAAATATTCTATTTATAAAATCTTCATCAACATTTAAAAAAAAATTATTATTAATTTCCTTCTAAGATTGTTTGGATAATTTGAAAGAAACAATTTTGAACATAAACCATCTTCCTTTACTATATATCATAGGGACTGCCAAATAAATAAGTTGAGCATAATTTTTTAAGATTATAATTGTTTTGTAAGATTCATTGTGAAGGTTTTGGTTAAATTATCTTTTGTAATGAATCTAACCAATTTTTCATAAGAGAGTCCTTTTTCATGTTTCTAAACCTATTTGGATCTCTTTGAAGGAGGATTTGGTGAAAGAGATAGATGATGTTTCCACCATTTTTTCAGATTATATAGTGATTTATCATTTCCACTGTTAATGGTTGAGTCTTCTTGACTTGCACATGTAGATTTCCTCAGTGTGGAAACCCATTTTATTTGGTAATGTTCACATTTTCCCTATGGCCAAGGGATTTTTTATTGTCAAGTTTGAGCATGTTTTGGATCAAAAGAAGATCTTTTGTGTGTTGCTTCTTTTACTTAGTTGACAAAGCGTCACCCGCTAATGGTGAAAAGGTGATGCCCTGATTCTTCCCCTGCTTCTAAATCCTTTACCATGTTTCCCAATTGTGGGAAGCTTCCCTACCTTCCATTTCATTTTTGGGTAGATTCCCTCTTACAAGCTATGGGAGATTCTATTGGTAATTTCTTGATGGTTGATGATGAATCATTGAATATTATGCATTCTACTTATGCTAGGATCCTAGTAGAGGTGGAAATCTTTAAGAGATTGCCTGAAAAATCAAGTTGGAGCATCTTAAAGGATTTTTGATTCAAAATTTGGACTATGAAGGGATTCCCTTCAGATGTATAAGATGGTTTAATATAGGTGGTTTACTGATGGTCAAGACTAAGAAGTCTTATTCTTTGTGGAAGGGAGCCTCTTTTGAACATTACACTACTTCTAAGAAGAGCATCTCTCAAATTGTTGTGCAGGATTCCCCTTTTGTTTTAGCTTGTTGGTTATATGGTTGTCTTTCCTATTGGTACTATTATGGTGTTACTTTGTGTAGTGTTGTGGTTTGAATGGTTGTAATTGTTGCTAGCTCTGAACTCTCCAAGTCTTTTGGTAAATCTCTTAGTTATAACAGTTATTGAAAAATACTATAATAATTCCTCTCCCCATTTTGACATGATGCTATTCTCTCAAAAGAAAGGAGGTAAAGAAAAATCTTAGTTCTTTCCTTGTTAAGCAGGTTGAGGGTTCCTAGTTTCTTTCCCTCATGGAAAAATGGTCTCACATAGTTTTTCTCTTCTTATCTAGAAGTCTCTTTTGGTCTTGTTTTGGGTGGCTCATTACATAGTTTTTCTCTTCTTATCTAGAAGTCTCTTTTGGTCTTGTTTTGGGTGGCTCATTTTTGGTCCTTGTTATAGGATTTTACATCTCTTACATTTCTCTCTCTCTCTCTCTCTCTCTCTCTCTCCCCCCCCCCCCGCCCCCCCTCCTCCCTCCCTCCCTCTCTCTCTCTCTCTAGTCATTCTGGTTGTATGTGCTTAGTTGAAAATCTTTTTGATGTGAAGTTTTTAAGGGTTTTGGAGTCCTTTCAACACTTATTTTTATCTTGATGGAAAAAGAGAGGAAAACAAGATGAGCATTCTTATTTACACAGAAGATAGTTGTTTAGTGAGATTCGTTGTATGATACTATATCTCGAGTGACAACCACATAAACAAGTTAAACATTCTTATTTTCCAAAGACTATAGTTTCTTTATAAGATTTATTGTGTAGTTCTTGAGTCAATTTAGTTGATCTATAGTCCAATATTAGTAGTTCATATGAGCCATTTTCTCATAAGAATGAATAATATAGTTAACATCCATTCCATTTAGATAATGTTCACATGAATGAAACATTAAGAATTTTATCACCTATCTTAATAGACTCCAACTCAAATACACTTATATTGATTTCCCTCCAAAACCAAAGGCAATTAAGATTTCTTATTTGCAGAATCTTCAGCAACTTAGAAAAAAAAATACTCTTATCTACTCACTGAACTTAAACCCATCTTTCTTTTACACATATTATGAAGAAGGAGCCATACAATTCCAGGTGGATGGCAAGTTGAGCAGTCTTATATTTTAATGAAGATAATTGTTTGGAAGGATTTAAGACATAATTTTAAGTTAAATTAGTTGAGCCATATTGATAAATAGTAATTTACACACATCTGTTTCTTATAAGAATGAATTCACTTTCTACTTATTACATTCAGATAAAAGACTAAAGTTGTTATCCATCTTAACACTATTCAAATTCAAATAATTTTTTTATAAGATAGAACCTCCATAATATAATAAAAGCATTACCTGTTACGACCAAAGATTTGTACGCCTTTGGCATATAGATCCTTCTCAAGAGTGCTCCAGCCACCATCATCTAAGCTACGTAGGAAGTTAGCTTGGCTATTACTTTTTGGCTCGATGCCTTTATTTTTCATTTCAGTTTTGATGGCTGGTTTCCTTGATGTTTCAGGTTCATTATCAGCCATGATGTTTGCAGATTCATTAACAAGCACTGACTTGTTACATGGATGACTGCTGTCCCTCAATGTGTTATTCTCGCCCATGTTTTCAGAAGCGCCGCGCCAGAGCTCAAATTTACAGCATATAGCTCATCTACCATTGTTGTTTTCAGATGATTAACACATTTATCTTAGATCTCCACATTACTGTAATAGCCATTGGAAGACAATAAATCTGTATCAAAAATAACTAATAAAATTTGGGATGTAAAGAAATCACCAGTCTATGGCAGTGAATGCCACGCCGGATTTTAGAATCTTCTCGAGAAGGCATCATTGGTGATTGCTTTTTACTCTAAGAAAACACACCAAAACTAAACAACGATAATGATAAAAGGTGTTAAGATCAATAAAACAAGATTTAACAGAGGATAAATTTATCTTACAGGCAAAACAAGGCCTTCAGGATCATGATGCAACTGACAATCAAAGACCTGCAAAGATGAAAACTAAAAGTTTTAATAGGATCGTGATGCAACTGACAATCAAAGACCTTCAAAAATGAAAACTAGAAGTTTAAAACTTGAAAATTAAGAAGATAAAAGAATTTCACTACATGCTGGGAACTAGATATAATGAAAACGAATGACACAATTAAACTAATATTGAAATGTGTTGAAATAATACCAGGCATTGACGACAAAACAAAAGATCAAAGCTATCCATTGCTATTTCAAGATTATTATTAAGATCCACTTTATCCTTATGTTTCTCTTTATCATTATGTTTTTCTTTATCTTGCATGAGAAGAGTCTCATATCTTGCCTGCAAAGAAATTCTGCTCTGATCAGTAATAAACCAAAGTGAAGAAACTACTATTTCAATTTTAACCCAAAAAATAAAAGTAAGAATTAGCTAATAAAATTTGAAAATGGATCTTAGAGACAGATTATAACCTTGATTTGCCTAGGTGTGGCTTCGAGGCTTTCACTAAGACAATCAAGAACTGTTTCTGACAACCCATGATTCTGAATTGTTTTCCTACAACAGATCAAACAATTAAGACATAATTATCAAACAATATGTTAATATTATATTGCCATCTTAAAAATAATATAGCTTCACTTATATACACTAAATGTTGAGGTGGTAGATGCAAGAATGTGGAGAAGTAATAACATTCTATATGAATTATCTATTAAAAAATTTAATAACTTCTATCCAAAGCAAAAAAAAAAAAAAAAAATCTTTAGACTTGATTATGGAAGCTTGATAAAAAAAATGGTTTCAGACAACATGCATGCAGGTAAACTAGTTATACTGAGACACCTTTGAAAACTGATTGGAACATGCTGAATTTGAAATTGTGCGCTTAAGCTATCACTTCTAGTTTTTATTTTAATATTTTGCAAATCTGATGATATTAATATTAAAGTATAATTTTCTCTATCATTTTTAACATTATATTAGTGAAATAAATACGTACAGAACAATATGCTATAGCACACGAAATTTATTGATTGATGAAAACTCACGAGTACGTGGTCTCTGTTTATAGAGAGCTTGCATAATATGAACTTACAGTCATTCTACAAAATAAACTCTACAACTGAACCAATGCATTCTATGTGGAGGACATGGCAGGGAAATACATTCAAATTATTCTGTGCTGATAGACTGCAATCCTTCGTTTTATTAAGAATGTGAAGAACCACGCCCTTAGCTGCGGCTAGCAGAATTATAAGAGCGTGAGCAGCTTACACTTGGTCAATAATAATAGATTTAAATCCTTTTTCCTGTGAGATGTTCTAATTGCTAGCCCCAATCTATTGTAAGTTCAATAACAAATTAAAAACAATCTCTGCAGTTCAGATATAACTGACTGCATACAAATCCTGCCAAAAATCAGAATATTCATGATACTAGATTTGTAAAACAGCAACGATGATCTTTACAAAAGTACAATATGGTGTATCCTGTCTATTTTATTAATGATAGTTTCTTAAATCAATCATACACAGAGACGGCAAAACTATGATATCCTTTTCGTTCCTCGTAGACATTAAAGGAAAAGAATAGACCAAAAGAAAGAAACAGTGTGGAGAAGCAATCAGTGTTTCGCAAAAAGTTTTGAAACAAAAGTTCGACGTGAATTAATGTTTGCTCCCTGTAATATGAAACATTTCGAAGATCTCTTTTGAATTTTATTTATTTTCAGTATCCTTTTGTTTGGAATATAAAGCTCAAGAATGATTCAGATGTGCCAGTGGTTATTGAAGCTACTTTTAATGTGTAAGTGGTAGTTAGGGCAAAATACAAACTAGTGAACAGATATAGTTTTTGCTTTTATATACAGATAAAGGGATTTTGTGCTGTGAATGAAAGTTGTTTCAAAATCTTCTTAGAGACAGTAATGATGTTGGATAAAGTTATTTGGATGCAACTGAACGTGTTTGGTATTGCAAGGAGACCAAGGTAGGCATTCAATCTAAAAATACTCATACTGATTTTTTAGGTTTGAGAGGCTAATGTGGAGCAATTGATACATAGAAGAAAGCTGCAGAAAAATAAGGGTACCCAAATTTGGTCAAATGTTTTGACTATTCCTTGTATAATGATTTATAATGTTAAAGAGAAAAACTTCAATTAAATTTTAAAAAATAGTAATATATTGTGATCCATTTTCAACTGGAATTAGTATTTAAAATAATCATTGGTTTCAATTTGGTCAAAATCATGAATCATGAATCATTCATGTGAAATTTGAATAAGTTTCAACCATCAACATGCTTATTTTATTGAAGATTCTAGTGAGTAAAATGGAATAGAAGCAACTAAAGGTTGGAGGGAATGGAGGGGAATACAAATGTTGAATTCTGTATAGATTTTGATAATAGAGTTTTAATATTTTGTTTAATTAATAAGTTATATGTGTTATGAAATATATGACATAGAATTCAAGACTTGCTTATCTTTATTAGCCGAGAGGCTCTTCAGTCTCATAAGAGACCCCTCAAAACCGTGTAAACATATGAATTTCATGTATTTACCAAAAATAAATAATTGCAGTATCAATTTTATTGGTAAATAAAAGAAAACAAAAAAACACCCAAAATTGGGTCAGTTACGAATGCTAAGAATTATATAGAGATTCAGTTATGCATTTGGGCATACCGACGGCTGGAGACAGGGAGGGCTTGGTGAAGTGCGAAGATCACACAGGTTCTTCTTAACCACTTTGTAATTTCTTTAAAATTTGAATCTTGCTAAGCAAATGTTGTGGATGTTATAGTAGCGATCATCCAGAAGACCTCAATTTCATTGGAACAATGCAGAAACATGTTGAATAGGATTAGGTTTTACAGGAAAATATAGAAAATTGCCAAAGCAAACTAAGTTATAATTAGAGTTTTTGAAGCAAATGAAACAATGAAAAAAAAAGAATTTTGTTCTTCTTTCATTCATAGATCAGAGTATCAATGAATGAAAAGTTGATTACATTGTGATACCCTAGAAATTTTTAACCAGCCTCCTCTTTAACTTGATCCTGCGGTGATTTTGGAGACCTCACTCTGTTAAAACCATCCACTTTCAATTTTTTTGAAAAGACATTAAATCATATTCTGATCTATTACTTAACTATAGCATTCTTGGATAATAAATTAAAAACTTGATAAAGGATTTTCTCCCAAGATACATCACTGCAACCTTTGCTTACCATTTCTATATCATAACAGACAAAGAAAACCCAAAATCGCTATTCATGACAGAGACCTGATGAAATGATGACATTGTTGCTTTTTGGTATTTGCAGAAGCATCAACCTACAATGTGACATTAAACCCCATTCTAACCATTGCGCCCAACAGAGCGGACAATCATGACATCACTGCAGAATGTGGACTATGAGTTGAAATGCACAGATATGCTCCAAGTCATGATCATGGGTATCTCATTCATTATCATAAAATCTACAGTAAAAAGTGCTTTAAAGAAGGTATTTTGAATAACTTTGTGATACCCAACAAAAGTATTATACGTAACCTTCAGTTGGATACACACAATTAACCCACATAAATATATATTAGATATATAAATGTGTATAAATATGTATAAATATATCGTGTTACTAGTACAGTATGCGTCTGAGAAGCTGAATCGTCTTGGTTGGCTGGCTGAGATGGGGCAGATGGCCCTCTGTGTCAAGAATTTCAAGAGAACTTTTTCCGCCTAGATTTTTTTGCACATAAAGTGCAACAGAAAGAGGAACTGCCATGTCTTTGCTGGTCTGAACAACACAGCAGCGAACCTTAACTTGCTTCAGAATGTCTCTCATGTCACTCCTAAACACGGTGTAGCAAACATGGAGAGCAATAACAAGCCTCACATTGAAAAGTGTTCAGCTGAAGTCTCTGACTGCAGCAGGCACATCTACTCCAACAAGAAGTGGGGCAAACCCTTCCACCCATGCTTCGTAATTGGCTCGCATGGCTTCAAATACTTTGTCTATGTCTTTGCTCTCAAACCCACCTTGGTATTCATTCTTATTTATATATCTGAACACACAAGTTGAGTGAGTTAAACATGTACAATTTCATGCTTCAACAAAAATTACAACTGATATTGATTGCATGGAGTTGAGAAAACAACAACTAACTAAAGATTTCATGAGAATGACCGTTCAAATTATCTAGAAAGCATGTTATTAGAAAGTATTAGTATTGGGTTACAAATAGAATGGATGTAGTTAGGGAGGAAATTATGTAGTTAAGTGTGTTAGAGTCAAACTAGTACTGCAATGGGTGACCTCAAACCATTTGTTCTCATGAAAGATAAGTTCTAGCAAAACCACTTACTCATAAAATATGAATCAATGAATTTGACACAAAAATCTACACGAATATCATAAGTATGAGAAGTTTCAGCTTTTTCAATTTATAATGTTTAAGAATAGAATTTAGATTCAAATTGTGAATACATTATACAACATCAAACTTCATTTGAAGGTAGGGAAACTTAATCTTTTCCAGTTTTCATTTTAATGACCTTTCTCTATTGTCAATACTTTTGTTTAAAATGCTTTCAAATATTAGTTAGTTCAAAATTTTAAAAAAAATGGTTCTTCTTTCATTCATAGATTAGAATATTAATTTATTAATTTATTATCTTCACATTGTTAGCCGACCTAAAATTCATAACCATTTTAGAGTAACTTAGAGTCTTAAAACACTAAAGCAATATAGACATTGTTCAGAAGAGAAAAAAGAGTTGAATTATCTACAATTATAATCATAGAATCGAATCTTAACTATTTCAACTTAAAAATAATAATAATCGTGACAATTCATATTTACTATTAGATTAATTTATTTAACTATTTTTTAAGATAATAAAAATTATTTAATATATTTATTAAAATATTTAAATTTTGAAAGGTGAAAATTGAGTTTTTGTAAAGAAGAACTTACTATAAAAAATGATGTTTTAATATTTGGCTTAGTTAGAGCTATGGTTGACTTAGGGGTAATGTTCCTTATGAATTTCTAATAGTTTGAGATATTATTACATGTAATTTAACCATGTCTATCGACAAGTGTCATTTCTACTTAATCAACTTAATTTTTAAAACCATTAAACTAAACAATATTTAGGCATAATATATTTATACTATTCCAAGTTAAATTTATATTTAAAATATAAATATATGAAATAGGTACTTATATACTCTTAACTTAGAGCCACCTTCACAAATACACAAATAAATGAATATAGTTTTGGAATTATTTTTGAGAGGTTTAGAAATAAGTGTTTTATTTTTCATTTTTATGTTTTCTATTCAATTTCATATTTATTTTTTTTCAATTAGATTTTTCTATTTAACTATTTTTTAAGATAGTAAAAATTTATAAATCTATTTACTAGAGTATTTAAATTCAGAAAAGTCAAAATTAATTCATAGTATCAAAAATTATCTTTATTGAGACTAAAAGGAAGATA
This sequence comes from Cupressus sempervirens, assembly GCA_028749045.1. Taxonomy (NCBI): domain Eukaryota; kingdom Viridiplantae; phylum Streptophyta; class Pinopsida; order Cupressales; family Cupressaceae; genus Cupressus; species Cupressus sempervirens. Next base: position 568,287,481 of record CM053789.1, on the reverse strand, counting down.
GTGTTTTACATTAGAGAAATGTAATTAATGATATTAATGACGGATTAATTTGTACTACAATTAGCCACCAATTTTATTGAATATTGAAAAGATTTTCTATTTGAAACATTTATGTACAACATTTTGTTTAGTTTATGAATGAAAACGTAGAATTTCTTTGAATTTTTTTTATGAAAATGGCTCAATTTGAACAATATTCAATGTTCAACTAGAAAAAATGCACATTTGATATTTTCAATGACAAAGATAAAAATATCTATTGTTCCACATTTTTTATAAATTTGAAGGGATTGTTAAATAGCAAGTAGGAATATTCTTTTTTTTAAAAATTAATATACTTTATCAATAAAAGAAACAAAACATATTTTAATTTATATGTTTAATTTTACATTGTAGCTATGCCACCAAGACGTATAAAATTTCAGTCTGAGGAGGAGCGAAGACAATACAAGAGGGATTATCAAAGAGAATATAGGCGAAGGCGAAATGAACAAATGCATGATTCAGAAAATGGGTCAAAACATTTTGTGCATAATGAAGATGAAACAACAATATCTGCTAGAAAGAGAACAGAAATGATGGATTGTGACATAAAAAATCAAAATATAGTTCAAGGGAATACAAACAATTTAGATATTCTAGCTTGCTCTAATCAATATACACCAATTCAATTTGAAAATGAACTTCAATTTTCAAATAGATCATTGAATTTGCATTCTTTAGAGAATGAGATGGATAATAGGTTTGAGTGTCACATGGAATGTAGGCCAAGTCAACAACCACAAATTGATGAAATAAACAGAGAAAAAAAACACATTAAGTGTATTTCAAAAGAAAAGGAGCATAATTGTAGAGAAAGACAAGAAAAAATTACAAATGGATTAGATACTACAAACATGATGGATGTGAATGTCCACATAACAGAATCTCAACTAGATCCAGATCAAAGACAAATTGTAACAGCAGTTAATGAAAACACTATTGGAGAAAATTCAATCCATCAATCTATCCAAGATAGAAGAAAATATATGAGAGAATATCAAAGAGAATATAGAAAAAGACAAAGGAACCAAATGAATGATATTGAACGAGAAAATCAACGTATCAAGCGCAACCAAGAAGATAGGCAAAGAAATGTTAGAAGAAAAACTGAAAGAATGATAGAAGAACTAAAAGTCCAAAATAATAATCTAACAAATACATCAAGGGTTGAACTTGATCATAATGAATCAAGTGGTGTTGAGTCACTCATTCCTCAACAAAATGACACCAATTGTTGCGGTGTTCAAACTCAAGATAATGTTAATACAAATTTTGTAAAAAGTTATCAAAATCTTCAAGTACTATTTCGACATCACTTGGATAGTTTGGTTCAACCATCAATGTGCTATATGTGTCAGGAGTGTTATCTTGGCATTAAAGTTCGTCGCACAGAAGAAGGTCCAATATGTTCTAGATGTCAGTAAGAAAAAGAAAACAATCGATTCTCTACAGAAAATAATATGGATCCAGGATCATAGCCACCTAAACTTGCAAATTTAACACAAGTGGAAGAAATGTTGATTGCACGTGTTAGTCCAATTTTGCAGGTAACACATGCAATAGGTGGGCAATATAAATATAAGGAGCACACAATAAGCTTCCCTCAGAATATTGAGCACATATATAAAAGTCTTCCACGTCCAATAAAAGAGTTACCAATAATAATTGTTCGAAAGAAAGATCAATGTGGTACAAATTATGATTTTACAGTTAACAGGGATCGTGTATATTGTTCCCTAAAGTATAAAATTGAAAATGATAAATTTTATTCAGATGTTCAAGTGGATTCTCATGCATTAGATGATATTGGAAGGAATTGTGATTTTAATATATTTAAACAAATTAAAACTGTTCACGTTGAAGTTGAGAGTGAGTCAAATGAATTAATCTATGTACAATCTGAAATGGATGATGAAGAAAATAGTAACCTAGATCATTCATCTTCAATGGCAACAAGGTCAGAAAACTTGCAAAGGGAAATGGAATTCATACAAGCATGGATAAATAACCCCAATACAGATGCTTTAAGGTTAATTGATTGGCCATCAATAGGTGCATCTCTAGTAAATGAATATGTTATGCCAGGTTTGCTGGACATGGCCTTTCCTACATTATTTCCCACTGGACAATGTGATTGGTTGGAGCTTCGTGTACAAAGAATATACCTCCATGAATATGTGAAGCATCTTTTCCAATATAGGGATCACCGATTCGGAAAACACCCCAGGTTTAGATACTATATGATGAACATGATACAAAGGCACCGAGCATAGAATTCAAGTACAGTTTTTGCCAAAAGAAATATTCAGGATCTACCAATAACCATAGATGAGTTATGCCAGCATATGGAAGATGTACCAAACACGAAATTGGCTAACAACTTAATGCATTTTGGTACAACATTACGAGGGACCAAGTCATATTGGAAAAAAAGTCAAGGAGAACTATATGACCTCCTTAAACAACTAGGAACTCCAACGATTTTCTTCACACTTAGTGCAGCTGATTTATATTGGCCAGATCTACATGCACTAATGCCTGGAACTTCACCTACAGACCCTAGAGAGGCTAAAAAATGGAGAACACAAAATGTTATCGACTACCCTCATATTGTGGCTCACTACATGCACCTTAGGCACACAATGTTTCGAAAAGAGATTTTAGAGAAAGGATTGAATGTGAAAGACTTTTGGTCCAGATATGAATGGCAGCATAGGGGCTCTCCACATGTACATGGGTTTTTATGGCTTCATGGTGCTCCAAATATGGATTCATTAGATTGGCATAATGAAGAACAAGTAAAACATGCTGAAAATCATTTTCATCGTATTGTTCATTCGTGGAATCCATGGGCATGTGTTAGTGCACACAATATGCAGGTATTTTTAATAATTCTCATTCTAATTTTTATATTTTAAATCTATATGTTAAAATATTTATTTGTTTTCAGGCATTTTAGAATTTTGTACAACATCCATGTTTGAGAAACACAAGACAACTCTTAGAAATGAATGTTGATCAAGATTATGATGAAATTTTAAATACTGTTCAAAGGCATACAATTTGTAAAGAGGGCGCATGTCTCAGGAAAAAAAAGGGCAAAATGACTTGCAGGTAATTATATATATATATATATATATATATATATATATATATATATATATATATATATATATATATATATATATATATATATATATATATTTATATTTGTTTAGCTTAAATTTTTTATTTAAAGCCGAATTATTGATCTATAGCTATTTCAAAATAAATTTTAGGTACAATGCTCCTTAGCCTCTAAATATAAATGGTTCAAAACTATACGAAGATGTTGAAAGTAGAGAAAAAAAATTTGAGCCTATGCGAAATGATGAAAGAGTTAACTCTCACAATCGTTATATATTGCAATTATGGAGAGCCAATATAGATTGGCAACCAGTTCTGTCAGCACATGCTGTAATTAGATACATTGCAAAATATGCATCCAAAGCAGAGAAAAGCTTAGAGACATACCATCAAATGTTGATGCGTCTAGCAAATATTGAAAATCCTGAAGATTTTGCTTCCAAAGTGTAGAAGAAACTTTTAATAGAAACAATCATTGAAAGAGATATTGGTGCTCAGGAAACATGTCATATGCTCCTTGAACTTCCTTTGGTTGGATGCAGTAGACGCTTTGTTAACCTTAATGTTTCATGTAAAATATTTAAACCTGTTAACAAAAATAATGAGGATGGCTCTGAAGGAAAGGAAAAATCATTTATAGATGCATATAGAAGTAGGCCTTCATCTATGGAAACTATCTCTTTGATTAATGCATCAAAATGTTGGATATATAATAAAAATAGGAAAAAAGATAACAAATGACAGCGTAGACAGAAGTTTGCAATTGTGAGGGTGTATCCAAGATTTTTTTCAATTCCACCACGTGTGTCAGATAAGTTTGTTGATTTCTGCTTTTCAGAATTATTGTTATATAAACCATTTTGTGAAATTGCAGTAGATATTGGTGAAGATAGTAATGCAATAATTTCAAATTGGGAGTCACTAAATTATGAGCCCTGGCATGTAGAACGAAGAACAGATGTAGAAGATAATGATTGCATTACTGAATCAGAAAGTGAAACTAATGAAATTGGTCTAGGTAACATTACAGAGCATGAATGAGAAATCATTTCGCGGTTACATCATGGTCAAACAATGGAAATTTCAGAAATTGATATGCTAGGAAGAAGGGATATTGATAAGCAATTTAATTGGTCGAATCAGTACAAGTTTGTTCAATACACTACAGAGGCTATCAATTTTATTTGTAGAATGAGAGTAAGTGGATGTATTATAAATTCTCAATGTCAACAACAAGTCAATAGTGACAATTTGGGTGAAAAACAAAAAAGGCATTTGACATTATTATGACACACTACAATGGGGGTAAAAATGTAACACCATTACATATGATAGTTCAGGGTACAACAAGGACTAGAAAGTCATATTTGATTGGTGCCATCAATAAATATCTCAATCAAGTAGCACTACCTCATCATTGTCCACTTTTGCATTAGCACCGACAAGAGTAGCTGCATACAACATAGGTGGATCAACAATACATTCAAAGTTAAAAATTCTAGTAAATGATTTTCCTCAGTTAGAAGGAACACGTTTGACAAGTTTTCAAGAAGAAATGAGCCATGTAAGATATATATTGATAGATGAAATGAGCTTTATTGGAGAGAAGTTGCTTGAAAGTATTGACTCCCAGCTTCGTCAAGCATTTCCTCAAAATGCAGATGTTAACTTTGCAGGTTAGATTTTATTTTCAAATAGGATTCATTAATTAGTAAAAATGATTTTCTAATCTTTATATAATTTTAAATAAATTATTATTTCATTGAGCTATTTTCAAATATTTGTTTTATTTGTAGGAATTTCAGTGATTTTAGTTGGTGACCTCGGACAGCTCCCTCTAGTGAGAGACAAAGTTGCATATGACAGTAGGAGGTGGGCAAAGATCTTATGGGAAGAATTTAAAATTTTAATCACATTGGAAAAGGTTTATAGACAAAATGGAGAGGATTTAGAACAAACAAAATTTTGTCAATTGTTAACAAATCTTAGAGATGCTAAACCAACAATTGATGATTGGAGATTACTAATGTCACGAGCAAAAAGTAACATTTTACCAAGCATAAATGCCAATTTTGATAATAATGTTCACCTATTTTCCACCAATGAGAATGTTCGCAATCATAATCGATATAAATTGCATTCTCTTAAAGAACCTGTCACACGTGTTATTGCTACAAAACTATCAGATTTTGGTGTTGTTGATGGCAATTCAAGTGATGAACTTGATATGAAATTGTTAATTTCAAAGCATGCAAGAGTTATGTTGACTTCTAATTTATGGATTGAAGCAGGTCTTGTAAATGGTGCTTTGGGTTATGTTGAGGAAATTGTCTATAGGCCAGGACAAGCACCACCTGAACTACCATTGTATATCATGGTGAAATTTGACAACTACTCTGGATTTCCATTCAATAATGCAGATTCCAAAATAGTACCTATTTGTGCTGTACAAAGAGGTTCTACTACTCAAATACCTTTGAGGTTGGCTTGGGCATTAACAATACACAAATCTCAAGGATTGACACTTGAAAAGGCAACAATTGATATAGGACCAATTGAAAGAATAGGTTTGACATTTGTGGCAATATCTCGTATAAAGTCACTACAAGGTTTGAGGATAATGACACCATTTTCTTATGACTGTTATGAAAAAATGAAAAAGGGGAAACAACTGGAAAAAAGAAAAGCTGAAGAAAGAAGACTTCAATTATTAGAAGTAAATTTACAGTATAGTTAATATTTTATCAAATGCATACGAAAAAATATTTTCAATGCACCTGATTGTAAATAAATATATTTAGTTTACCTTGTGGAAGCTCATCATTCTCAATTAAAATTGTATAAATTTTTCCATAAGTTTTCTTTAGATTATTATGTTAAGTGACTTAAAGTTAAATGTACACATGATATTTGTTTAAAATGATATCATTGGATCTAAAATTTTCTCTAAAGGAAATAACTGAATACTATTGATGTTTATTATTCTCATTTTGCAATATGGTATTTTGATCAATAAATATATTTTTAGTGACTATGTATCGAGGGTCAAAGCTATATGTACCCATCATATTTATTGTTAATGATTGCATCTATGTTTTATCTCTATTATTATTATTTCTTCTTAGACTATTGTTTGGCTTCAATTTGAAACATGTATGTGTTTTTTTTATATGTCATGATTACTAATTTTAATAGTTGCTGATAGTGTTGAAGATATATAATTTTTTTATTGAACTCAAAAATAATCATATTATTGTTGATAATAAATATTTATAATTTTTAGAATTAACTTTTGTAATGAAGATATTTGTTAATGAAGAGGAAGATGTGGTTATAAGGGGAGAGAAAAAGATGAAGTACAAATAAAGGAGCAAGATGAGAGATATTTTTTAACTACCTATAATATTAAGCCAAGTTAAAAAACTAAATCTAGATATGATACACCAATAAAATAAAATTAAACATTATTGTTCACTAAATGATTAATCTAATATAAAATGGTACATTAAGTTGAAGACTTATATCATGATAATTTTTTCCCTTAAGTCTACATATGAAACACTAATGCTAAATTAAAAATCTAATTTTTAATGAGATATCGAAACCTAAAGTCTATTTGAAGCTAATTTGAGCTCTACAACTAACTAAATGGTAAATGCAAGCCTAAATTAAATATATATTTTCAAATAGATCTTTCAATTGTATTATTATACACAAAAGAAGTAAAAACCTTTGAAAAATTAGACATTAAATGTACCCATTACATAATCTTCACAGAAAGTAAAATCATCATTTGAATTATAGCATTTAAAAAACCTATGGAAGTCAACCCTAATAGTGACTAAATGCCCACCCAAATTGACTCATCATAACTTTAAATTTAATAAATCACTAAATAATAATGAGCCCTAACCTAAGACTAAATTAAATTGAACACTAGCCTTAACACTAAATTGATTTGGGTTAATTTGGACTCTAGCTCTAATGCTAAATAAACTCAAACATACACAAAATGAAATCAAATTATAATCATAAACTAAATGTATTGTGACCTTAAAAATTAATTCAACCCATATTACTAAACATAACTAAACAATACCTTTTCTACTAAACCAAATTAAATGATAATACAAAACTAAAATGAAAGATAACCCTAACCCCAATTGAATAAAAAGACATATTGAGTTCTAGCCCATACCTTCAATTAGATTAAATTCTTAATCTAAAACATACTTTTTATTCTATATATAATCCTATAAAATCCAATTCTACATATAACCCTATCCCTAAAACTAAATCAAAGTGAGCCATAACCCAAAATTTACCTAAAATATAATCTTAATATTAAAGAAAAAATCTTATTTCAACCTAACCATATAAACCAAAATAAAAAGAAAAATTAAGTAAACCTTGTCCCTAAACCAAATAGAAGCTCAATCCTACTCAAATTAGCCATTTTTAATATTGAACAAAATAACCCCATCCCCAACCCTATATTAAATTAGACCCATTTTTTCAATTAAGAATTAATTGTATTAGAAAAGTAAATATATAATTAAAATTGTATACAAATCTAAATCTATATTAGAGAATTAATGTACTAATATAACAGTATATAATAAATAATAAATATTAAAATTTTATTCACAAAACTTCCCCTCCTGATGATACTAGCTATATATATATATATATATATATATATATATATATATATATATATATATATATATATATATATATATATATATATATATATATATATATATATATATATATATATATATATAGATAAATCCTAGAGATATCGAGGCTTTAATTTATCTATATATCACCTTAAAAAATTAAAGCCTGGATATCTCTCGACTTTATATATATATATATATATATATATATATATATATATATATATATATATATATAGCTATTTTCATTCTCATTCATATTATTTCTTGTATATCTATTTTTAACTTTAAAATCAGACTGTTATTTCTTAATATTTCTAGTAAATAAGGTTGTGGGTGCATTCAAAATTTGATTAATATATTTTTTTCTTTAATTCATTCTTAAATGTTGCATAACTGATCTAGATTAATATTGGACAACTCATAAATGACCTTCCAAATTAAAAACCTCAAATTCAAATCTAGATTGGATTAAATCAATATGTTATTTTCTAATATTCTATTGACAACATTTAGTTAATAAGTCTTTAGAGCCTTCAAAACTTCTTTATCATACAGTCAAAAACATTTTTTTCAAGATGTAAAAAAAAGCTACATTGATATTGAACAACTCATCCATAACTCTCAAATTTTAAAACTTCAAGTTTAAATATGAACTTTTCACTCCCTTATAGTTAGCACCATGAGTTGACCTAACTCTTATTTTATTTAATATGTTTCTATCTAATGACATTTCAACACATTCATTATGTAGTTATGCATTTGTGTTGGAGTCACAAGAGAGAATGGGATTATTAATATCTTTTTTATATAAATTCAAAGTTATTAAAGCAATCAAATCAATATTGTCATATAATCAGTTTATATTTATGAATAATGTCTTAATGTGATTTATCAAGATTATCATAATTTTTTATCTAGTTTTGATTTTGTTAATTATATTAATTTAGAGGGTTTAATTGTGTCAATTTTTTATAAGGCAATGTGGGCCAAGCCACATATATTAGTAGGTGAGAGTGGAACTTAAGAGAAATGCCTTTACATTCTCATGATGTTTCATTACACAGTTGTAACTTAAAATGCACACTCTAATTGCTATGGACTATGAAATTCTGATTTTGACATGTTAAGTCATTATATTTTATTTAACAGTTAGTTTTCTATCTCATCATAAATTAGAGCTCTATGGAGAAATTCCTAGTCACTTGATCTTAGCTTTGAAAGCTTGGATGTGGATATTTCATAGAAAGGTCTTCCCAAATCTAAAGTTCCCAACATCATAGTATAGTGAAAGTTGGGAAACTAAATAGAGTTAAGCCTACCATTGTCTAGTTTTTCCCTCAAGGTACTCTATTATTTCTTATTTAGGAGTTTTTTGTATGACAACTTGATTGCAAATGTATCCCTAAGTTTTTTCATTTCACTGAAACTATATGGTCTTTCCCATATCACACGATACTTATTAAAGCTATTTTGATAATCATTCTTGATCCTATAGACCTAATCTATTCATTTTATTCAATATTTTATCTCTATTGGTGATATTTTCTAATTATCCTATCTATGATCTATGTAAAACATTCAAAGTAATATTTTCTTCATGCTATTTGCTAAACCTATTTTTTTAAAAATTTGACCTAGTGTTTTAGATTTTTTTAAAACTTTCATGTCCTTAATTATTGCAAGTTATTGCTTATCCCACCACACCAATCCTTTCTTTGAACTTTGTAGGGTTATTATATTTTCAATATGACTATTTTTTTATTTACATCATTCTTTAGATCAATATTTTTATCCCATTGAATTTTCATTCTTTCTTGACTCATCCATGGGCCTAGAATAAAAATATCTTTTGAGCCTTCTATTCTCATTTTAAGTTTGTAATCATGATATTGTACCCTTAATATCTCATGGTAGATCTCCCCCATACACCCCTATTAGTGATTCAAGAGCACCACAATATTGTAATAAGGACCCAAACCGATTCGGCTCCATGTAGGGTAGGATTAATGTAGTAAGGCCACATATATTGTGTGGACCTACTATAGGTAATATGATTAAGATTTAATGTAAATCAAATTTAGCTCAAAATTGTAACTTAGGACCTATTAAGGACTTTTGCAAATGTAATGTCAATTGGGGTCAAACCAATATAGTTAACCATTGACCATGATTGTAGTGTCATTTCATGATGTATGAAGTAGATTTAAGGTGTCATTAGTCCCAGGTTAAGAGTTTGAATGAAAAGTTCAAACATTGTCAAGTTGTCACAATGTTGTGACAACTTGATAACAATTTCCAAAATATTGCATTAGTTACCAATGATTACCAACATTTGAATTTTGGTTAGGAACCATTGGTAAACTATTTAAATAACTATTTAGTTTCTTGAGAAGGTGGTTATTTCTCAGATTTGGCAAGGTTTGAAGACAATAACATGATAAAGGATTTTCAACATTTCTTGTATATCAAACAATACATTCATATGAATCTGAATTGGTAAGAGAAGTTTGTTTGTAGATCTTTTTAATATATTGGATTTTCTTTCTAATTCATTTAGTTTGAGAATTTGAAGTGCTAAGGGAAAGATCTAATAGCTATTTTTATATTGTAAATCTGAAACTTTTCTAAACTAGGGTCCAGTAGAAAATTACGGAAATTGGGCTTGCAACCACAGTTCAAAAATTCTGAAAACTAGGAGCTTGCAAGGTCAAAATGTGTAAATTAATAGTTCATAATCCTTTTTGTTCCCACTTCAAATGGCCATTTTTGGAAATGATCCCTATTGTCTTGCATCTCTATGTAATAGGCTAGTGTTGAACAAACAATATTGATTAAGTGATAAAACATATGGTAGAGAGGGGTTTGAACACCATTAAGTTATTGTGTAGGATGTATTCAAAGTGTTTGGTATATTAATTAGATTGGTTTTTATATTTTAAGCCATTTGAATCCATATCTAGTAGCATTGTAAGAAATTAGGCCTCTAAGCCTAAAATAAACTTATATAAGAAACCCTAGTCAAATAAGGTGATCAAGAACTAAAATTTAAGCTATGATAGCAAGGGATAAAGGTTGCTCAAGTATTTTTTTAGTTTTGGAATATTGTCAGTTAAGAAAAAATGGCATCCATAATTCCTATTATGTCGACCTAATTGGGCCTCTTTGACCTTATAGCTATTTGGGTAAAATAGCATGTTTGGGGCACATCTTCTCTTTGAAACCACAATAGTTTATGTCCATTCAGCCTAAGGAAAAACTTTCCTATGTGCTAGAGTGTTGGTGAGAATTTTTGGTGAGAACACCCCTAACATACTAGTAACTCTACTCTATGAAATCTAAGGTAAAATGAGTTGAGAAGTAGATATGTTGGATTCAAGACCCAGAGTGGTTGGATATATTTTTCTATCATGTTGAAAAAACTTGCATGAAGAATAGAGGAATTCCAAGTTCTTATTAGCAGCCCATGAATAGTGCATAGGTCTAAGGGCCTATTGTAAGGTGAAAGATTATCAAACCCTTGTCTCCTCATCAAATTGGTATCAATGTAATTTGATCTTTGGGGAGAAGAAGAAAAGAGGGTTTTATTTCATTTCACAAATTAGAAGGTGAGGTTTCAATCATGGTGACCAATGGAGATTTTGCAAAGAAGTTGCAAGAATAAGAAGCATACAATGAGTGGCTTAGAATGGAGTTACAAAAATTGAAGGACCAATTGAAGGTACCAAAGAAGAACTTATGAGAGATGGAGATAGAGATGAAGAAGAGACCTATAGGAAAGAAGAAGAGGTTCTTGTAGATCTGCAAAGCAGAAGCCACTCCTAAATGTCCTTAAGTCCATGGGAGTTGGAGTCATGGAAGGTAAAGAAGAAGTTTCCACACTCAGTAGGAAGATGGATGCAAACACCATGATGGATTGGTTAGCCTCGGAGAACTACTTTGAATGTGAAGGCACACATGAGATTCAAAAGGTGAAAATTTATAAGTCTACATTGAGGGAAGAAACCCTCACATGGTGGAACTTTTTTCAAGGAGAGAGAAAAAAGTTAGTGAAGAACATGATCATTTCTTGGAAGGAAATGGTTTCCAAAATCAAGGAGACATATGTACCTAAAGATTATGAGGTATAGTTGCAAAGGAAGAGGAAAATTTAAGGAAAAAAGAAATGGATGTAAATTCCTACACTAAGGTGTTTCAAAAGTTATGCATGAGATCCAAAATAGTAGAGGAGGAATGTGTGAATGTGGCTAGATATTTAAGTGGCCTAAAATGAGTATTCATGAACTAAATCTATTGTGTCATGATATTATTCATAGGTTTTATCAGCTAACTCTGAAAGTAGATGAAAAGACCAATAGGAGATAGAAGCAAAATGATAGAGGAAGGGGATGAAATTAAAAAAGGAATCTTTGGAGGAAAACACTTAAGGTAGAGGTCCTTTAGTGAGTTTATTCAAGGAGATAAAGAAGGGGACTCAAGTAGAAGAGGAGGCTACATAGGAAAAATACCAAATGGTAGTGGTTGGAGCAAGTTGATTAGGTAGAGGATCCAAATTTGCCAATATGGAATGTTTCAATTGCAATCATTTGGGCTGTCCTGTATATAGATGTCTAGAAAAAGCTTCTACTTCTCATGTTGGTGAATAAGAAGGAACATATATAATTGAGCATTGGGGGGTACAAGGATAGGATATTATGTGATATATTGTCCAAGGATTCTTACCATCTTCTTCTTACTAGACCATGACAATTTGACAAGAAAGCACGTCTAGATGGGAAGAGAAATGCCTACACTTTTCAAAAGGATGGGGTAGTCTTCAAAACCCAGTCCCTAGCTGAAGAACAAAGCACCAAACGATTGAGGGGAAGTGTAGTGCTAGTAGAAGAAATGTAGTTTACAGAGAAACATTGAAGGAAGAAGGATTAGATTTTTCTTTGATCATAAACCCTAAGGAGGAAGAAAAGAAGGAATTTTGTGATATAGGTCCTAAAGAAGTCAGGGAACTACAAGAAAAGTACAAGGATTCCATTGCCAAAGATGATCATGATTCCCTACCCTCTATCAAAGACATAAGCCATCAGGTTGAACTCATTCCAAGATTAGTGCTTCCTAATAAGGTTGCATATGTAAGTTAATCCTACAAAAAAATGTACAGGTAGGTAAACAAGTCTAGGACTTGTTAGATAAGGGCTTGATTAGAAAGATGTGTAGCCAATGTACACTACCCAATATTTTGGCACCAAAAAAAGATGGAACTTGGAGGTTATGCATTGATTGTAGGGAAATAAATACGATAACCATCGCATATAGGTTTCCAATCCCTAGAATAGAGGACCTAATAGATTGTTTATGTGGAGCACCATGTTTTTCCAAGATAGATTTGAAAAGTGGGTATCGTCAAATCAAGTTCTAAGAGAGCGAGGTCACTGGAATTTTTTTTTAAAGATCAATAAAGGTCTCTATGAGTGGCTTGTAATGCCTTTTGGCTATTGAATGCACCTAGCAGCTTTATGAGGTTAACGAATGAGGTGTTGTAGGATTTCATTGGCAAGTTTGTAGTGGTATAACTATATGATATATTGTGATGTGAATATCAAGATTTAACTGTGTGATTTTGAGTCAAACTCGATGACCCATGTTTCATGAGTAGTGATTCAACATGAATCCATCTCTCATGACAATAAATGGAACACTTAGCACTCATTGGATCTAGGTGATGCCCACAGGGGCATCACCTAGATCCAATGAGTGCTAAGTGTTCCATTTATTGTCATGAGAGATGGATTCATGTTGAATCACTACTCATGAAACATGGGTCATCGAGTTTGACTCAAAATCACACAGTTAAATCCTGATATTCACATCACAATTTGACTAGCCGTGGAAATCATCTCCTACTTATCAATAGATGATATATACTGATATATAGTGGAGAAAGGAAGAACACCTCAAGCATTTCAAATTGGTGATAAGAAGGTTACATGAATAAAACTAGCAGATAAATCTTGACAAGAGTGAATTCATGAAAAAGGAATTCATTTAGTTGGGATTTGTGATATCCAAAGGGGTTTTGAAGATAGATCCTTCCAATGTGGAGGCTATCTTGTACTGGCAAACCCCTGAGAGTGTAAGAGAAATGAAGTTTTCATGGCATGAGCACATTTTATAGGAAGTTCATTAAGAACTTTAGTCATATTTGTGCATCAAACCTTGAGACCATCAAAGGAGGAGGAAGAGTGAGATTTGTGTGGACTAAGGAAGCATATCAAAATTTTGAGCTATTGAAAAAGTAGCCAAAGTACCCAATTTTGGTGTTACTTGATTTCAATAGAATCTTCACCACTGAATGTGATGCAAGTGGTTTGACAATAGGTGCAATGTTAAGTCAAGAGGGAAGGCCTGTGACTTTCTTCAATGAAAAACTAAATGAAGAAAAAGAAAAAGAAAAAGAAAGTAATCTTCTTATGACTTAGAACTTTATGTCATGGTTAAAGCTCTTAAGAAGTGGAGGCATTACTTGCTTCCTAGAGAATTTATTATTTATACTAATAATCATGCTTAAAGTTTCTTGAATGGGCCAAAAATGTTCAGTCATAGGCACCTGAAGTGGGTGGAAAGCCTTTAAGCTAGCACATTCACTATAAAGTACAAAATGGAGCAAGCTAACAAGATAGAAGATGCACTATGCAGAAGGGTTCTGACAGTGTTGGAAGTACAATTGAAAAGCATGGGTATTTGGTGCAAGAGCACCTCAAATATTCAAGCAACAATTGAAGATTATAAAGACCACAAAGATCCTCAAAACAAATCAGAAGGAAGAAATGTATAAACAAGGTCATCAAATCAATTGGGCAGTCTTGGAACCTATAATGATGCTAAAATAATATTAGGTCTTCAAGATAGGTTCTAGTATAGGAAAGAGTTTAATGTTTAATAAAACCATTCTATGGCTTTTCAAGTTCAAACATTAAATAAAAAAAGGTAACGACTGGTTTAGAGGGAAGTTTAGGTTGTAATAATTTTAAAATACCCAACTCAACGATGATAGTTGGTTGGAGTCAGTTATTATAGGGTGTCTTATAAATTGGAACTTGAGTCTCTGATGTTAAAAAAAAAAGGAGAGAAAATATTGGAAGACTGGTATGTATGGACTTGTGAACAACAATATTAAAACTTAGATATTCTGTAACTCAAATTGCATATTGTGATCCGCAAACTGATTGGTTAGCTCTACAAATGCATTAATAAGGTTTCCTTCATCATTCCAAGTACTTTGTCGATAAGTTTCATGTTATTATAGGTTTGTTGTTACAGCTGTTGCAGAACTTGTAGATTTCTCTTAGTTATTTATTTGTTGTAGTAGGTTTTAAAGGAAATGAAGATATTTCCATGAGGATGAAGGCCTGATACTCATAGAAAGAGTTATTCTAACATGTATGATATATTACTAACCAAGCACGTGCAGAATTAAACAAGATAGAGATTCTACTCAAACAAGGGGTTTATTTGCTGATTGGAGACATTAAACAATGTACATGTGAAGGTGAATTCATTGTTAGTTGAGATTGGAAGTGTGTGTAATCAAGTGATCGAGAAAGCCCTAGTTCAAGAGTAAGAAGTGTTAGGAGGAGTCTATCATATGGTTCCTTTTTAAATTGTATAATTTATTATTTGATTGTCATTATTGTGATTGCTCCTCATCATATTGGTATTAGAGCAAGGGAAAGGTCTTGTGGAAGCGTAATTGGTCTTGTGAAGTTGGTTCTTGAATCCCTTAGTGAGCCCTTGTAGTTGAGCTATGCTGAGAGGAGTAACCCTATAGTAGATTCTTGTACCAAGTTGATCAAGAAACCATGTCTGAAGGAGAAGAAGAGATTCCTACAAGGTTGACAAATATGGAGTTGGCAAAGATAGTGAAAGAACAAGTGGCAGATAACAAAAATTTAAGGGCATCATTAGAACAAAGGGATAAAGAGAATGCTGAAAAAGATAGATTGATAGAGTCCATGATGGAGAGGCTGTCAGCACGAGAGAAGAAAGATAAGAGCATTAGATTGGATGAAGAAGTCAGAGATGAAGAAGAGGAAGAAGAAGAAAAGGACCCTGAGGAAGTAAGAATGGCTAAGTTGGCAAAAGCCATAAGAAATGAAGATAAAAGGGTAAGGACAGACTTACCTGTGTATGGAGGAAAAATGGATGATGAAGAACTAATATATTGGTTCGGTGGAATGGAAAATTGCTTTGAGTGTGAAGGGATAGAAGAGAAGGAAAAAGTGAAGATAGCAAAGTCTAGGTTGAAGGGACATGCTTTGTTGTGGTGGTATTGCATCCAGGTAGACAAATGGAAGAACGGTAGACCCAAGATCACATCTTGGTATACTATGGTGGACAAAATGAAGGCAAAATTTTTGCCAAAGGATTATAGAGTATAGTTGTACAAAAAAATGAGATATTTCAAGAAAAAAGAGATGGATGTACAGAAGTACACTAAGGAATTTCACAAGCTTGATATTAGGGTGGATCATGATGAAGAGATGGAAGAAAATATTGCAAGGTATATTGGGCGACTAAGGTTCAATATCCAGGATGAACTTAGTCTTGCTACCCCGAGGTCAGTTGATGAATGTTATCAGTTAGCCTTGAGGATTGAAGAGAAGATAAGAAGGATACAAGAAAAGCAGAGCAACAATAGAGGTGGATCTTCCATGAGAGGAAGAGGGGGAAGAGGTACTATTGATTTTCAGAGCAGCAATGATAAGGATAAGGACAAAACATTTTCAGAATTAAGAGGGGGTTATAGAGGTGGAAGAAGTGGACGAAGAGGAAGTGTAGTGTTCACAGGAAGATGCTTCACTTGTAATGAAGTAGGCCATCAGTCCTTTCGGTGTCCTAAATGGAAGGAAGACAAAGGGAGAGAGAGAAGAGTAAACTTGGTTGATGAAGAGCCAAGAAAGGATGAGCAGAATGAACCCATTGAACTTCTTCCAGAAGAAGGAGAGTGCTTACTGATGGGAAGAAGCAATCAAATACCAAAAGATCCAGGCATATTCAGATCAAATTGTCTCATTCAAGGCAAGGTATGTAAGTTTATAATTGATTCAGGGGCAAGTAATAATATGTTGTCTTATGAAGTTGTTAAGAAATTGAAGTTGAAAACTTTTGCACATGTTGCTCCTTATTATGCTACTTGGGTCAATGAGAATCAGAATTTGTTAGTTAAAGATCAAGTGATGGTTGAGTTTTTAGTTGGGAGTTATAGAGACAAGGTACTATGTGATGTCATGCACATGACTTGTGGGCATCTTATTTTGGGAAGATCTTGGCAATGTTCAAGGAGAGTCATGCATAATGGTTATGAAAATACGTATGTAGTTCAACAAGGAAAGGTGAAGTATATAAGTTGCATCCATTGGTGAGGAGTCATAAGGAAACTATACTGACATGTTTTGGTAGAGATATTCCAGTGCAGGATCAAGGTACTCCACATTATGATACTGGTTGGAAGCAATGCCAAGCTAAGAGGCAGGACAATCTAGAGGTGGCAGGGCTAGTTGAACAACCTTTTGTTTTGGTTGGAGCAATGAAGTGTCCTCTAAGAGGGCAGATAGATGAAGATGATATGGTGACAGAGAAGAGACAAATAAAGACTTTCCAATAGTCTAATGTGCAGCACCAATACTATCAAGCAAGAGGACAATCTAATCCAAATATTTATGTATCTAAATCTTGGTGTGTGACTGAAGGAACTAGGATGATAGAGAAGATCACTTTGGGGAATAATTTCACCCCTCAATAGTAGCAGGTGGGAGCAAAGAACAATGGATCATAGGTCAACTCTTGGGGCAAGAGTTCCTTTTATGGTGGGGAGTATGGTGCAGGAGCACCTCAAATATTCAAGCAACAGTTGAAGATTATAAAGACCGCAAAGATCCTCAAAACAAATCAAAAGGAAGGAATGTATAAACAAGGTCATCAAATCAATTGGGCAGTCTTGGAACCTATAATGATGTTAAAATAATATTAGGTCTTCAAGATAAGTTTAGGTATAGGAAAGAGTTTAATGTTTAATAAAACCATTCTATGGCTTTTCAAGTTCAAACATTAAATAAAAAAAGGTAATGGTTGGTTTAGAGGGAAGTTTAGGTTGTAATAATTTTAAAATACCCAACTCAACGATGATAGTTGGTTGGAGTCAGTTATTATAGGGTGTCTTATAAATTGGAAAGAGTCTCTGATGTAAAAAAAAAAGGAGAGAAAATATTGGAAGACTGGTATGTACAGACTCGTGAACAACAATATTAAAACTTAGATATTCTGCAACTCAAATTGCATATTGTGGTCTGCAAACTGATTGGTTGGCTCTACAAATGCATTAATAAGGTTTCCTTCATCATTCCAAGTACTTTGTTGATAAGTTTCATGTTATTATAGGTTTGTTGTTACGCTTGTTGCAGAACTTGTAGATTTATTTTAATTATTTATTTGTTGTAGTAGATTTTAAAGGAAATGAAGATCTTTCCATGAGGATGAAGGCCTGATACTCATGGAAAGAGTTATTCTAACACGTATGATATATTACTAACCAAGCATGTGTAGAATTAAACAAGATAGAGATTCTATGCAAACAAGGGGTTTATTTGCTGATTGGAGACATTAAACAATGTACATGTGAAGGTGAATTCATTGTTAGTTGGGATTGGAAATGTGTGTAATCAAGTGATTGAGAAAGACCTAGTTCAAGAGTAAGAAGTGCTAGGAGGAGTCTACCATATGGTTCCTTTTTAAATTGTGTTGTTTATTATTTGATTGTCATTATTATGATTGCTCCTCATCAGTATTGAAGCCCTCAAGGACGTGTGCGGAAGATCTGGATTTCAAGTAGATATATGGGGTTTGAGAATACTTTTCATGTTGAAGAATGGATTATTATTATTTAAGGGTTGTCAGCTTTGTGTTTGTCCCTAACTGTTCCATGCGGGAGAAACATCAACGAAGTATAGGAGGTCATTTTGGGCTCAATAAGACTCTGTCTGGCAAGAAGGTTCTGTCATTGGCGAAAGTTACCTACTAATACCAGGAAGCTGCTTGAAAGTTGCATTCAGAATATAAAATTGAACAATAAAGAAAATTAAAAACATTCTTAATTTTTCTGGTTGAAATTAAAACTTTCATTTGCATGTTATCTGAAGGAACAAACATACTATGTAATTTTGCACGTTTATGTAACATATACAATCAATATTAGAAGAAAATAATTTACAAATTACATGGACATTCAACTTACAGCAATAGATAATCTTCTCCTTTACTGAAGTTGGATTTCTGCTGTGAAGAAATGCCATCTTCTACTCTTTTGTTCCTGCACCTCAGATCCTAATTCCAGTAAGACTCGAAACTAAAAATAATATACCAAAGAAGATATAATGTTAAATATTAATTAATCTAATAATATTAAAGAGCTATTTCAAATAATGAAAAAAACTTTTCATCCATTAATAGACGAATTGATATTAATATTAACTATAAAAACTGATTATTATTGAAAACTCAAAAGAAGAAAATTGAAGTTTGTAAAGAATCTCCATTCTGAAGATATTAAGAGCAACTGTAAACAGTAAATTGGAAAGAAATATTTGAAATCTATTTACTTGACGGATTTGTAGAACTCAGTTGTACAAGGGAATAACTACTTGGCTTACCTTGCCAAAAAAGAGTATGTTGCAAATTTGGGGATTGTCTGCGCTTTAGGAAGTGTTATAATTTTAGGATCATTCATGTCTTCAGCTGCACTTAACAAAAAAATAATGAATAATTCAATAAGTCATTGGAGACAATTGCAGAATGATTGAAAGCGTAATTTATCACCCGTAGCTAAATCATGAATAACATACAAAGCTGCAATGTCTTTCCTGACATTCTCACCTGCCTGAGGTCATCATGTATCAGAGTCGTATAATTAAAATGTTGATATTGCTCGAATTCAATACAGTTTTTTAATAATAGTTGGGGCTTTTGGTTTTCATGTAGTCTTGTTATTGACTTTCTACCATTCAAAAGTTTGGATCATTTGAAAACACTTCTCCAATTCTGAACTATCAGAAAAAATGTAATTTATAAATAAAAAATTCAAACCATACAAATCATGAGATTGTTTATGTCTTCCCATTTATTTTGTAGGTTAATGAAGGCAGATCACTTCTGAATCATATAATGATGTAACTGGCCGCCATTTACAATGCCGGGGAAAAATAATTTAATAGAAACATGTGCCAATTTTAATGTTGATTCATTTCAGCCAACTGTTAGAAAGAACATTCATGGACACAAGCGTAAAAATACAGTAGTTTCTAATATCTTTTGAATAAGGTTTTTTAATGGCTTCTTTGTTAGAGTGGGAGGAAAGAACAAAATTTTAAAAAGATTATAGTATAGTTTTTATATTTTTATTAAGTAAAAACAGGTTCTTGAAAGGATCGAAACCTTGTACAAAGGGACAAGAAAGATATAACAATGAGAAACATAAAACAAACTAGAGGGACACAACTAAGTTTTCTACAAGATGGCAAACAGACTAAGAAACCATAGACCATCAATAGTATAATCTTTATGTTGAGACCTCTTGAGTTGTCTAATTAATTTATTTAAAATTAAAAAAATATATATCCAATTAATCTTTTTGAGTATAACTTTCTACGTCATGATGGGTGTAGATGAATAATCATCCATTTTAAAAGAAATTCTTATATATCAAATTAACAAGAAAACCCTAACTTTTTCCCTCTACAAAAATTGAATATGAAAAAACCCTAACTAAAAAAAGTATGAACTTAGAGTTGAGTTTTAAAGTACATATGTGAGAGCATAATGCTTTTATGGTTTATGATAGTAAAATTCAGAATGCATTTCAACAGTTCAATTAAGTAAATTAGGAGAGGGCAACAACTATATGACATAATAGCTAACTAGGCAAAAATGGATGTCACAAAATGTGGTGGGGTTTATTTCCGCCACAAAAGAACTAAAAACAAATCAAAGACAATGGCAATAATTCTCTTATATAGTAGCTAACTAGGCGACAAAAAAATAAAACGGAAGTCACAAACCCCGGTGGGGTTTCTTTTTGCCACAAAAGAAACCAACCACACATCAAAGACAATGGTTTTGTGTCTAGGTTGGAATTGATAAAGGAAAATGAAAAGTTGAAAAGCACAAAAATAAATAAATATATAACTGAACAATGAACCTATAATATAAGAACTCATTATACTGATATATTTGGCAATACATCTAACCAGTAAGATCTTCCTATGTATTCTCAATAAATAAATACATAAAAGACAACCTTCTCTACTCACAACCTTTTGTTGAATAACTTCACCATCCACCTACCCTGAAGTTATTTATCTATGCTTCATATTTTTTGGATAAAAATGATACCTTTTTGATGACAACCTGACAACCACACCATCCACCTACCGCGAAAAAAACTTATCTACACTTTAGGTCTTTTACACTTTATTATGTATATAAAGTCTAATATTAGGGTGAATAATCCAGATTCAAAATGTCGACCTTAAATTTGTATATAAAAAGAATTCAAATATTTTGAAATTATTTTATATTTAAATAATTATAATGATTTTATTAAATAAAAAGTACATTTCAATTAATAAAATAATATTATACATATTAACAAAATATTAATACCCCTGACACCACCCTATAATAAATAAAGCTTTTAAATATTATATATTAATTTGAACTAAAAGCGAAACCCTACCGTGCATAGTATGTGTCCCCCTTAGAGAACTCAACATAAAAATACTATGTATCGATGACAAAAATGATTATTAAATCGATTTACATTCCAATACACGCATAAGACAAGAGTGAACCTTTATATTGTTGTGAAAGTTGTATAAATGATAATGTAATAAATCTAAATAGTTTTTAATGATTTGGCATGTTAAAATTTTATTTCATTTCTATCTTCTTAGAGAACTTTGTCAAATATCAAAATAGTGTAGAATAGTATACCAAATCCATATTAATATTTATTAATAAGCGATTGAAAACAAAATTATATCTATCATTTTATAATTATATTGTTAAATTTTGTCCATCAATTAATTTTTAGCTAACAAATTTTAAAAATACTTAAACATGTAAAATAAATCAAATTAAAAAAATTTATTATTGAAGGAAATCTAATATATCTTCATTACATTTAATATATGTTTATTAAGTTCTTTATAAAATAAAATTGGTAGAATATGAGAGGCTCACACGTTACCGTTGTGTTGTAGAGGCTCACAAGTTACAATTGTGTTGTAGACACTTGTCTTACATGGTATCTTTTTTTGTTAGCATTCATTTTAGGAGAATACTTAATTCATTTTATGGTAAGCTCAATTTTATTTACTGGTACAATTAGGCTTCAAGGTGGCTTGATTTATGATTGGGGTTTAATTTGGTCTGTATTTAATAAGACTTAAAAGTTAGAGTTTAATTGACTCTATTTTTAGGGTTAGCTTTTTATTTAGCCTAATCAAAGTGTTTTGTTTTATGTGGTCTTGTGTTAGGTTTGTACAAACCAATTTGATTTAGAATATAGATCTAAAATGTTGTATAGATAGGGTTAAATTCATGTGTTTTTTATAGTTTGTGTACTTTAAAAATTAAAGTTAGATTGATGTTAAATTTATAATTAGTGTTTTTGATTAAGGAAAATAGGTTTTGAAAGGTGCCTGAAACCCTTTACATCTCGTAAATTTTTTAATGGAGCTTAAAAAAAGAACAGACCAAAGGTGAAACAGGTCAACAACCAAGTGTGACCAATATGGCATTACATAAAAAAATAGTATTCATCAACCACCAAAACAGGTTTAATCCGGGCCACTGAAACCCCACGGTAACAAAGAGGATAAGATAGTAAGCCCCATACCATGTTAGACAAAAAAGAAAAAATAGGCCATAAGAGCTAGGAGAACCAAAAATGAAATAGCCACAATAGGGACTCAAGCTTTCCCTTTGGGGCCCATTTTCTGAGAGCATAAAGCCATATCAAAAGGAGTGGAGGGCTTGCCCTTTTTATCTTTTATTGTGGTCCAATCATCCTCTATCAAATTGATAGTCTTCTGCCACACAAAATTTGCAACCCCGCAACCACCTGCCAAAACCCTTGCAACCAAGGAACGAGCCACAGAAGGGCTAGTAGTAGCCTAAAGCGAGGAACCCACAACCTGCATTGGAGCCCCAAGAGGGGTAGTAGGTGAAATGCCAGAGATAGTATTTGCTAGATGGAGAATAGAGGATGGCACCAACATAGGGGCATTTGTGCCATTCGAAATCGCAGGCAAGCTCATCACCAAAATTTCCTGAGAAGAGTTGCCCTCCCTAGTTGGAGGGGATTTCTAAACCATGTAGTGATCATCCGAAATCCCCTTCCACCAAGAAGGAGACTTCTAAGACCTTGATTTTTTAGAGGAACATCGAGCAACAAGGTGGTTGGTTTTGTGACATAGCCTTCAATGGAAGGGGATACCCTCATAATCAAGAGGCTGGATCTAAGAACCAAGTAGAGAGACCAACTTGATCATTTTAGGGAGTCCCTTGGAGATATCCATCTCAACTAGGATGTGAGCATACATTGTCCAAAACATATTGGAAGAAGCTGTGTTAACCAGTAGAAAGTCCCCTAGGGCTTCCCCCACCACCTCCAGGAAAGAGTCTAGCCATAGGTGAAGGGGGAGATTTGGTGGTCTGACCCACAAAGGGACCTTGTTAAAGGATTCCGTCAATGGATCAAAATTTGGAAACTAGGGATTAGCCATCAAGGGAAACTTTTTTCCCCAAGAGAAACCATGGCGCAGGATGGCGTTTCTATCTTCAGTAGTATCAAACTTCACAATGAAAAAGGCCCTTTCCATACGGTATATCTGAGAAATTGCCAAAATGAGGGGTTCCCAAACCTAACCAATCCAGGTATGCAGGTCCAAGAGAGAGGGCCAAAAAATCTTAAAATGAAAAATTAGCAATAGTGGAGGAGAAATCAGCCAAATGAGAGGAGATCTCATCCACAATATCATTCTCTAAGTCAATCATAATTGGGTTGCAAACAACCATTGACACATCATCCTAGAACCCTGAAATAGCAACATTCACATAGGAAATGGCGGAGCCACCAGAAAAACTAGTAGGCAGAGTGATCGACCCAATAGGCATAACCAAAGAACGACCAGCAGGAAGTCAAGCACAGGTTGGAGAAGACGGAGCCCCAACTAGGGCATCACCTCGCAGGAAGGAGTCCTGTGAGAATGGCTTAGAAGAAGGCCCATGACCAGCCGTGCCAAAGGGAGAGACAGACGTGGGCCTAGGATCAAGCATCTATTAGAGCAGAGGCCCAAGCATAGGCAAGGATGTGGTTGTGGGCAAGGAAGCAATAGCGCCATTCAAAATTTCTCTTAGAGTTATTGAAATGTTAGTATTCTAAAATAATTTTAATTTATAATTAGTGTTAAATCTAGTTAAGATATATAAGTTTTGTTGGATAATTAGAAAAGATTTAGTTGAATAGATATTTGAAACATAAATACCATAATTTGAATGGAGCAAAGGTTAGGTTACCCTGTAATCAGGGGGGTAGGGGTAGGGGTAGAATAGTTCTGGGATCCAAAATATCACTTTGATTCCCATAGAATCGTTGGGTGCCTTAGGCCATTCATGATTGATATCGAGTTTTGTAGTTTCAAAGTAATCAATTTAAATGTAAATATTATTTATAAATAAGATCGACTAAAACTTGGATAATACAAAATACAACTAATTTCATTTATCAAATAATGTAGAAAATTTTGAAACAAAGGACATGATGTATTTTATTTTTGCAAGTATTGTATATCAACTTATTTCTAAAGATTTTAATTTATCTTCTTCACCTTTTCGTCTTGCAAGTTGTTTTCCCTTCTTTAGTTTTTCATAACAATCATATGTGAAGGGTGGAAATATTCTTAGTCCTTCTAAAGACTTTGCATGGGAAATGACAACAAATGTCATTCCCATTCTTTTAGTGGGTGTTTCTTTTTCAAGTGTCAAACCATGTGATTTTTGTAATGTCATGTCCCAAGTCAATCTTAAAGGTATTTGTATTGTAGAGCTTCTTTGTCTTATACTAATAGGATTTGTCTATGATTTTTTTTCTCATCAAATGGTAGTCCAAAATAACTATCAAAATTGACCATTATGTATGCTAGTAATTATCATGGCATGCTTCTAGGTTTGTAGACAATATTTTGAATATAACCTAAAGCACCATTTACAAGACCTGCTTCTATCTAGAGGTTTGAGGTTAACATAACTCTTGCATTCTTAATGATTAATAATTCCATGTCAAACTCATCATGAGAACTTCCTTTAAAAAAAATCTAGTTCCAACTTTTGTTGCAATACTACGTGCAATAGGTTCTTTAAGAAAATAATTTTTTTTTCTCTGTTATGATTTTGAACATTATCATTTGTGGAGAACAAATGAACATTCTTGTCAATTTCTTCATTAATTTTTGTAGTGATGTTACTTTTTATTCTTGACAAATTAGCAATTTCTAGTCATCAATTCTAGGCTCTACATCTATCAATTTTGTCAATAGTTGACGCAATTTTATTTTTTGAATATCTTCTCCACATTGTCTAAATAATTTATCTAAGGTGACCATTGTTCTGAACTCTTCCTACAATATCTTTTCCTGAGTATTTCTTGCATATGCTAGTTTATCTCTAACAAGAGGCAACTAACCCAAATTTCTAACTAAAATCATAGAGATTCCTACCAATTATATAAACATTACTTTAGAATAATACATATTAAAAATATGTAAAATTATTAACATATAAATATTTTGTAATACATTATTTAAAAAATTCTATTTTGTTTCAAGTAAACACATACTTCCAAAGTTTAAATTTGCATTTTGTGGGAAAGCTTGACAAAGTCGAGAATCTATGTTCTTTAGCACTTTTTCTCCGATGAATCTCACTTCATCAATCAATATATATTTGACATGTGATGTATCTTCTTGAAAACTTATGAGTCTCTTTCCTTCAAGATGATTAAAATCCTTTATTGGAATTTTAAACTTAGAATGTGTTGGCTTGGTTTTTCATCCTTGCCATATGTTAAACCTCAAAATAAAACAACTAGGGTCATATTTGAAAAATTGGTAGTCCTTAGTGAAAAAAATCTAGTTCAAATTTCTTGAAAGACAAAATAAAACCTAGTTGTGTGCCCTAATTTTCAAAGAGGTATTCATTTTCAAAATAGTGCGGGATACTTTTACCCTAAGTTTTCCCTTTTATAAGGTTCGCTTTATGTTATTTTCCACGATCAGACCTCTTAATTCCTGAGCTTATTGTAACCATGGTCATGTCTTCTAAGCATTAATGTGAAACCTTTTAAGCTTAGATGAGTAATTTTTGTTAATCATCAATCTTAGTAAGATCAATAGTTGGCGCTTACTTGCAAGATGAACTTGCTAGCTTTTTAAATAATGCAGGCAAGTGCTATTGAGACACATAGCATTTGCTAACAGTAGATGTAGTTTGCGACGTAAAACTCTGACATGTTCCATTTTCCTGTGATCTCATTGGTGGGCTCATTCCAAATGGGTTGTCTCATTCTTAGTTTTGATGCACTGTTGATCTTTCCAAGATCAATGGTGGGCTCTTTACCACTTGATGGAGCTACTTGAAGTTTAAACAAAGTGGGAAAGTGCCTGTGTGACACCTATCCAAAATGACGACAGGTGAGATGTCATGTATAGTTTTTAGATATGTTTCTTTTCCACCATTGATCTTTCATGATTGACGGTTGGTGCTTACCCATAAGATAAAGATGAAAGATATTTAAGTATTATGGGCAAGCACCTTGTTGACATCTAGCACATGCTGATATCAGCACTACATTCTCTAATAGGAATTATTGCTTCTGACAGATGTCATACACTAGTACAACAAGTGTAATGCATTCATTGGCCAAAGGTTTGATTTAGTACTACCCATTGTAACTCTGTTCCATCGTTGATATTTGGAAGATCAATGGTTGGTGCTTTACTGCTTTGAGAAAGTGATCGATGTTTAAACAAAGTGACGAAGCACCTGCTTGACACATGACCAGGATACTCAAAGCTTAAAACATTTTTTCCTTTTTAAACAAAGCCATCTAATGCTGTGAGATCGATAGGTAAAATTCAAACTTGAAGCATGACACAAAGTTAATGGCTAAAGGAAATTAGTATTTCTCAAAACTCCTTTGTGTGATCTTAATGCCCTAGTATAATTCATAAATTTTCCATTATTGAACCACACAATCACAAAGAATTCTCAAATTGCAAGGGTTTTTAGAGCTAGGGCACAACATTCTACAAAGTTTTCAATGAATTAGAATGCAGTTTACAAAGAAAAGGAAGGATAATTCAGTGGGTAAGTAATCTGTAACTATTGAAACTCAAGGAATTAGAATTGTGTGAAGTTAACTTTTTTCAGAATACCTCCATTAAAGGAATTCTCCAGTCACACTGATTATCTTAAAAGGTCTATTCACAATGACTTCCTTGAACAATTTCTACCCTCTATACATGAAATAACAATAGGTAGGGAGTTTATTCCAAAAAACCCTAGGTTGGTTGTGGGTTAAGATTTTTATGATAAAGCCAATTGGTTGAGAGATGCCTAGGTTTCTATAGGAGGGTTATAATTGTTTTTTAAAAATGGGTTACAATCTTTTTAGGGTTTTTCCTGAATTGATTAGTGAGGTTTTTAAGCTCAACCCTAACAATGCTATTCATGAGCCTATTGATATGGATGATCTTCAGGCGAGATATGATATGCAAAGAGTATATATGAGGGCAGGGCCATTGCAACAACATATTGCTAAGATTGGGTCACTACCCTTTGTTACACCAAGCACCCTAGAACCATAGATGAAAAAAAACTTCAACCCTAGATCCCAAGCTTTAAATTTCACTCTTTGCAAGATTTTTAGGATGGATGAGGAGAAATATATCTAAGGATCTATTGTTCTTATTATGGCTTAGACATTGCACTTTGGAATGAGCACCATTCTTGATTTCGCTACCTTCCTTTCAGAAGAGATTCATAATGGTCTTATTGGAATATCTCAAGGTAAGCTGAATAGACCTTTTTTCTGATACTCCTTATTGATACACATATATCTTTGTAAGGGAGTTACCTTTTTCTCTAAGGGAATGAATTTGGAACAAGAAAAGGATGGTGAGAAGCTACCAATCTAGCTATGGAGTGCTGACATGAATTGGGAAGCCAGGGATGCCAATTATGTAAGATTTGATAGATATTTTGTGTTAAGGCTCAGATTACTCTTGAGAGAGGATAGCCCAAAAATTCCATAGCCTCTACTGGAATTAATTGGACCTAAGGACAATGCTAAGGGACTTCTAGTCAGTAATAATTGGGGGAATATAATCCCGTGCAATGTTTCCACTATTATTAGAGTTTATGGTTTTTTGGGAAAACCTCATGTTTTACCTTTCCATGTACCTTTGAAGATAGGAATTGTAGAATTGCTATGGAAAATTGGAACCACTGAAGAAAGGGACATGTTAGGTAAAAGAAAAGGCACCTTCTTCCCTATTGTTACTATAGCTCATGGTTTTGTTTTTGTTAAGAAACGCTGGAGGAATCTCAATTTATTTTTGAATAGATATCATATGGTAGAATCTCATGCAAGATACATTGATCCAAAAGGATTCTATGACCTTCTAAGGGAATGGAAAAAGCTAAGCCTATTACACAACATGTCTACTTCCCTGAACATGCGATCAAAAATATTTTTTCATTGCTGGAATAGGAGGTTAGAAAAGAAAAATGGATAGTCTTTAGTAAAGTCATAGAATTCATTAATGCTTTTGACCCTAATTATAATCATTTGAAAGATAAGAAGTATTGAGGGGGTAGGATGAATGTATTAATGAATAATTTTGTGGTAATAATGCAAACTATGAATGAAAAGAAGGCTACCTTTACCAAAGCATATCCTAATAAAGTGATAGAGGTGGAGAGAAGAATAAATAATAGAATGATAGTTGCTCTAGGCCAATACACCTTACAAAGGAGGGTAGGATATATTGTGGTTCAAAACATACAACATGTTTCCCCTCACAGAAGGCCAAGACCAAAGCATCTGCTTGCCACCAGTGCACCCAAAAGACAAAAACTAGAATAGGGATCCTCTTCTTGTATGGAAGAATATTCACCAACTCAAACCCCACTCCAAATAGAAGATGAAGCATCCTTAAGAGAACAATTAAGACAAATGGGTGGGGAAGGAGATATAGTTGTTACTATTGCTGATTTGGAAAGAGCAATGCCTCAGGAGCCTCCTATGCCCTCCTTTGACCTCACTATTGTTGATTAGAAAGGTAAGGAGATAGATCCTATTATTGCTCAAGCCTCTTAGAAGTTCATAGATGATGAGAGTTTTGTTAAATCTAGAGCTTTTGCACAATTTTTGTGGAGATAGAATGTAGGAAATTTTGAGGAAAAATGTAAGAAAATAAAAGTAGAACAACCAAATAAATTAGACTCTGATATTGAGGAAGAGGTGAAGGCTAAATTTTTGGAGGATTTTCCACAATTAACACCTAAGGTTAGAAGACAATTAGTTAGGGAGTCAGGAGTCTTAGTGTCGCTTGAGTGGGACATAGCTAATGTTATGATTTTTTATTCTATCAGAAAAGAAAAAGATGTGCAGTATAAAATAGAGGAAGAGATATTACAAGCACATAAGGGGATTAAATTTAGTAATGATCATCAAGCCCTAGTCATATGGTCAATTGAAAAAATTAAAAAGACCAAAATGTAAGAAATTTCTAGTGCAGGACATACTGGTGCTCTTACAATATATAGGGCTAATGAAGTGAGTAGTCAACATGTTACAAGAATGGCTAAAGAAATGTTAGAGTTTGGGGATGTGGTGGCTGGAAAAGAATAAAGTAGATTCTTAGAACTCAATGCCAAGTTTAAATAAATACTTAAGGCATATAAGGAAAGAGGAAAAAAGATACAATTAATGGAAAACCAAATATCCCAAATGGACAAACAACTTGGAAAGAGGAAAGTAGGAGAATCCAGTAGGCCAAAAATTGTATATCCTTAGCCCCCAGTTGAGCCATTTAAATCCACCCCCATTACTGAGTTACTAGATACCCCACAGAGGCCCGAGTTCTATACTACTGAAGAGTTTGAAGAAATAAAAATCAAGTTATATGAATTGCAGATTGAATTGAATAATCAGTATGAAGAGAAGCTTAGGCAAACAATTTTGTACTTGGTAGATAGAATTGAGTGGCCAAAATTTTATCACCAGTTGGCAAGAATTAAGATATATGGAATGAAATAAAGAGTGATGAAGACAATTTAAAGCCCATTGTCTAGAAATGGAGTGAAAGAAATGATGATATTACTATTATGTGTATTTCTATCATCAAATTACCTTGCCATTAAATAGAGAGGATTTTTGATATACTTAGTAATTTGAAGGGCTTTGATGAGAAATGGATTTCTGTTTAGAATAGAATAACAATTTGTTTTTCCAAGTGCATAGAAAAGAAGTTTAACCTTTTTCCTAGTGCCCTTAAAAGGGTTGACAAATTTTTTGAAAAAAAAAAAATGGGGAAAGGAATTAGATGTAATACTGTCATAGAATGAATAATGTTATAAATGAAAAGGGGCATATATTATGGGCAATGACCAATGAAGAGCTGGTCAAAGTGCAACTATTTTACAATGTTATCATAAAAGATCTTGTTTAAATAGAAAAAGTTGGAAATTTTGTAATAAAAGTGCATCAGGAAATTTTGAATTTTGACTGGCCTGATGAAATTATTTTTAACAAGTGGAAAGAGGAATTTGTGTCTTTGGAATAGGTGGCAGAAGATGATGGGGTAGATGAGGACATAGAAATAGCTATTACCTTAACATTTTATGATGAAGATAGTTAAAATCCCCAAGTTGAGGTTAGCTTGTAGGTACCAGAACAAGACACATCATTAGCAAGCTTGATAGCCACATACTCTGAGGAGTCAAAGTAATAAAAGAATAAATCATGGAATTCACAATTTTGGAAATGTAACAAAAAAGTGGCCCACCTAAAGAATATTTTGATGTAAAGTTTTTCTATAACACACAATTTTGTCTTTTTGTGATAGCTACAAAATGTAAATATCTTTTCTCAAAAGGATAGCTTCCAGTTCTCGATGCATAAAGCTTGTTGCATCTCACAGTATATAAGCGAGATTCCAAGGCTAGAGAAAGGGTCCAAATAATTGTATCACTTTTAGCTTTTGTTAAGTCTGCCTTTTAAGTCTGTTCAGTCCAATGTCTTGATGTGAATACTTTATGATATATTTTCTTTGTAGGTTAATGAGAATGCATCAATTTGATAGGATATAGATGTTTTCTCTTGAGTCTTTCTAAGTCTTGTTCAATTGTATACAATTATTTTCAAAATGAAATTAATACAAAGATGAACTGTCACCACATCTTTTCTGGCTAAATCTTGTCTCCATTTCTTTTACCTGGTTATTTTGAAGTTGTATATGCAAAGTTTGTCTAGTTGAATGCAATTGAATCAAATTGTATATCAATTCACCATTGCTATTAGTTCAATGAATTAAATAAAAACTTTAGTGGTATTGATAGGGTCTCCATGATAATAGGAAGGATGTTTGCAAGTATGATTTTTAGTAAGAATTGTTGATAATTTTGATTGTAAAACAATCAATCAGATCTACCAATTGAATGGATTCTAGATCCCAATAGATGAGGTATTGATCTATTAATCCCAATCTGTATGAGAAGAAATCATAGACAACCATCAAACTCAAACTCAAAATCAATTTTTACTTCACTATTTGAAAGATCTCAATGTTGGTCAGCACTTGTTTGCATTTGATCTCTAAGCCTTAATTAGCTAGTATTGCTAGAAATATTTGCAAATCTGAGAAGAATTGTGACCAAATCTGCTCATAAGGGATGTGTATTATCTTAAGGTGTCATGGAATGAACCAACTATGTATATGTCAGAGATAGGAGATGAGAATTAGAATGAAACTAAGAGATTCTCATTCAGTAGCATTCATTTGAACCATCCCTCAAGTATACCCACCTTGGTTCTACAGAGCCTAAAGAGTAGGAAATCTATCTAGATTTTGATGCAGTTGGGTCTAGATAAGAAACTCATTCAATTGTTTATAGGAAATAGCTGATCCTTAGATTGTTTGTGCTTTCATTATCTTGATATTGAGTATCTTGTTACTTAATAGTTGAAAAACACCAACAAAATGGTGACTTTTCTGGGGACTTGCTTAACACACATGTGTGTATAAATTATAATGCAATTTCTTTGGTCATGATGAGTATGTGTGTGTTAGATCATTTTGTAGTATTATTTGTGGTTATAGTGGGCTTGTTTTAGTGATAAACCTTTAGAATTTAAAAAAGAGAGGAACAACCTTGGTGCCATAGGTGTA
Organism: Cupressus sempervirens; assembly: GCA_028749045.1. Lineage (NCBI taxonomy): Eukaryota > Viridiplantae > Streptophyta > Pinopsida > Cupressales > Cupressaceae > Cupressus > Cupressus sempervirens. The sequence goes on along the minus strand of CM053789.1, from coordinate 568,255,071 downwards.
CATTGACGTACACAACCTCTATGAAGTGTCTTATCTATTAAGCAAGAGCTGTAGTCATGTTTTTTTTGTGATTGGTCCCTTATGTTATAAAGATATTTGGTATTCACTTGTACTTTTTTCCTTGAAGTCAAAAGTTCTTTTACTATCATATTTTCCCTAACATAGCGTGGCAACTCAGTCAAGGTTTTGAAGGTAGAGCATATGTAACAAGAAATCCTCTTTAATGGTTGATAAAAGGAAAAATACAAGAGCTTACATAAGGGCCAATCCTGATGTACCCTTATATACTAATTTTCCCCAAGGTGGTAGGAAGAATCAAGGAAAAAAGAAGGCAGATCCAAATCCGACTAGGAAACCCAAAAGTAATACATTAGCATATCCTCAATATCAACCAGTAATAGCAAGGAAGTCTTCATTAATTTCTAAGTCAAAAAATACAAGGCTTTTTGGGGGGATATTTAGTACTCCATTGCAAAAAGACCAAGTTTACCATGATAAAAATGTTTCCTCAGTAGGAGATACTTTTCATATATCAGATATGAACCATAGGCTAGGATATGGGAATGTCCAAAAAAATCCTAGAATAGTTCCATATATGGAACCTAATCTTATAGACCTTGATGGCCTTGCGAATTCATAGGCAACTTCTATAGATCCTAAGGAAGTATGTTCAGAAATAGAAGTTCTAAAGAAATGGGTCACATAAGAGGAGGCCAAATGTATCCGTTTGGAGAAGGAAAGGGAGCAAGCCACCTTAAATGCCATTATTGGAAGAGATAACTCACTTAGATGGATGGTTGCCTTGAAAGAACAAAATAAGAAGTTGGAAGAATTGACCTCAATCCTTCATGTTGACGTGTTTGAGGATATAGATACTTTAAGATCTAAGGTTCTAGAATAAGAAAAGCTCATGATCCAAAGGCAAGAACTTGTCATTTCTCAAGTCCAAGCTTACAAGCCTATCCAAGAAAATCTTGTAGAACCTATTATGAAACCCACAGATAAAGGAAAGGGAAAAGGTATAGGAATTCAAATAAATGAACCCTAAGCTACATTAAGAAAATCTATAAATCTTTCCATGTCTAAACTAGACCTTGATCTTGAAAAGGCTAGAAAATAGAAAGAGGATCTAGCAAAGGAACTTGAGAAGGTTGAGAATGAAACTCAAGCACTAGAAACTAGGAGAAAGATTCAGTTCATTAAGTCCAACTTTGCTTTAGCTACCTAGCCCAATTTGTCTACCAAAACTACAACTTCTATACCTACTTATGGACCAATAATATCTAGCCAAGTTATGTCTCAGTCTGCCCCTATCTCTTCATCCACTACTAGTATCCTGATCCCTACTGTCCAAATATAGCAATCTCAAGTGAATATTGATCAAAATCAGGCCAATGTAGAAAGCACATGGAATGCTACTAGTTTTGAGAAGAATCCTATATATGTGGAAAAATTTAGACAAATATCATTCTTAGGGATTCCTAGTTTCCCTCATCCCATAACTTTTGATCTAAGAGACAAAGTTATTAAGTTCTCTAGGAACAATGTTGTCACTGGAGACTTGAGAGTTTTTGTAGACATGTTGAATGACTTTGAAGTTAAGCATGAAGATGTGGTGATGAAACTACTTGTGCATTTGCTAATAGAAGATGCTAGGGATTGGTTTAGGAGATTACTAGATGATTGCATTTGTTCCTGGAGTGATATGGAAAAAAATTTCAAAGTACAATATGGTGACAACACTAATGCTGGTTTTATGTTGAATGATTTCAATAATATTAAGAAGAACCCTAATGAATCTACATTTGATTTCAACGTAAGATTCTAGAAAGGAATGTAAGAGTTGTTTTAGGTTATGAGATTGAATGAGGATGTTTGTCTTACAACATATTTTAATGCTTTTGATAGCAAGATAGCTTATTAATTGAGGGATAAGGAACCTAAGACTTTGAGGGATGCATTTAGAATGGTAGTAAATATTGAAAATAATAGAAAAAAATCTAGTAAGCTTGGGAGTAGAGATGATCCAAAGTTATTCAATCCTGAGAATAACAACAAAAGGGAAGTTGATAAAATTCATGCATGTAAGAAACCTAAAGAATCCTCAATAGGTCAAGTACTAGATTTATTAAAAAAGATGAATCCATCAACTTTCAATTCAAAAAAACCCATTGTTGGTGAGAAGGCCCTATCAAATAATAACCATTTTAATAGATAGCCAAGAATGTAGAATTACCCCTACACCACTCAATGGAAGGATGGTAAACCAATTCCAAACCAAACCAAGAATGTAAAAGATAAGGGTACACCAGATCCTCTATAGAGAAGTTCTATTAATATGAATGATGATGTACCATGGTGCATCATATGTCAATCACCCCACTTTGTAGATTATTGTGCAGTTGCTCAGTCATTTTTTTCAGATCAAAGTACACAACATGAAGAAGAAGAAGAAGAAGAAAAAAGCCATGATGATGTAAGCTATAATATGGTAAGTATGTTTGATGATTGTGTAGATTCTAATTTAGAGGAACATGAGGATGATGTTACTAGTCAAATAATTTTTTACTAGCTACATCATCAACAAGTTTTCTCAGATGATGAAAATTATGATAAAGACAAGGTATGTAATGTATCCTTAAATGTTGATAATATAAACTTGAGAATGCCTTCAAAGGAGGAGATTTCTAAAATCACTGCAAAAATGATTTCTCAAGTGCACAGTAACTATAACTTGAGGAATAGGATGACTGGAAGTGATGTTGGTAGATCTTCTAGTATATTCATCAAGTATATTACACACAAGATGAAGAATGAGAACAACAAAACTCATATTGAGACAACAAAGGTAAAAGACAGTAAAATGAAGAAGTGGGAGCCTAAAACGAATGTGCAATTTAAAACAAGTGACATCCCTAGAATAGTAGTGCAAGAAAAGAATTCAACATTTGATTTAGCCAAGTAGATTGTAGTGCCTGCTATTCAAAAACTTCCACTCCAGGTATGATTGTGAATCCCACTATATTAAAACCTATTGAAATGATATCTATGTTGTCAAAAATTACTATCAAAGTGCCTTTGTTTGAATTATTTAGAATTCAGGAGCATAAGAGTAAGGCCTTATCATGGTTGGGTGGGATAGGAAATAATAGTAATATGGTGAAACCAAGTAATATTCAGCAAACCCTAGTAGTGGTAGAAGATAATGGTATTATATACCAAATCCCACAAATTTTTTTGGATGATTCATCAGTAGCCTACATAGAAGATATTGACCCATTTTTTCTCAGTTTGATTATAAAAGGAAAAACCTTAAAGAACTACATGATAGATTCAAGAGTGTCTAACACCATCATGCCTTTTAAAGTCATGGAAGCTTTAGGTTTGAATGTAGATACTAAAAAAGGAAAATGTAGAGGTATGGATGCTAGAGAAGTTCATGTTATAGGTACTATCAGTGCATTACCATTCAAGTTAGTTATATACCCTGAAGTAGAATTGACCATGTCAATCCTTGTGTTTGACATTCCTCCACATTATGGCATGTTACTTTCTAGGAAATGGAGTGCTACTTTGGGAGATAGCTTGCAGTGTGATTTTTCTTATGCAACTTTTCATATAGGTGATAAGGTTGTTAGGTTAGATAGAGAACCAAGGGTCACTAAGATTCTAGGAGAAGGCATTGATAAGGATTCAACTTTCTTTTTGGACATTGGTGTAAATGCTTTTAGGGCAGAATTGGTCATTCAAGAAGTAGAAAAATTGCTTGTTGTGATTGAACATGAGGTAGAATGCTATATGGATTCACCATTTCTATGGACCGTGTACTTTGATGGGGCTATTTCCAAAGAAGGTTCAGGGGTAGGGTTAGTTTTTGTTTCTCCTAAGAAGAATACCTTCAAATATTCATTTACTCTAAAATTTTCTTATACCAACAATATAGCAGAGTATGAAGCCCTATTGTTAGGACTAAAAGTTGCTACTCACCATGGAATCAAGAATTTGCATGTCATAGGTGATTTTGAACTAGGTATTTCATAGATAAAGGAAACCTATGCTTTAAAATATAGAAGGCTAAAATAATATAGAAATGTGGTCTGGGATCAGATAGATTTTTTTGATGCATTTGGTATTTCATGGAGAGACAGAAGTCAGAATAAAATAGTAGATTTACTAGAAAATGTAGCAATCAAGCCTAAGGAAATATCATTTTCTAGAATCTCACAAATGTAAGTTCAAAATAGACCTTCAATACCTGACAATATTGAAAATTGGCAACTTTTTGATGATAACAAGGATATTTTAAACTTCATGCTAAGTGAGGACAAATAAGATAGTCAAGAAATGGATTGTAGTGATTTAATTGAAACCATTGATGGTAAGGAAACTATTTTTGGCCAGGATATTATGCAATTGAAAACCAACAAGTTACCTAAGGGGTTAGTGGTTTTAGAGAATATTTTTGATAAACAAGATAGAGTAAAACCTGGAACTAGGGATCCTAAGCCTCAAGAATTAGAAGAAGTAAATCTTGGTATTGTTGAGGCTCCCAATAAGGTTTACATTGGCCAAGACTTGCCTGCTAAAATTAAAAAAACACTGATTGATTTTTTGAGGAAGTACATACATGTTTTTGCATGGTCATATGATGACCTTAAGGCTTATAGGGAAGATTTGTTCCAACATGTCATACCGTTAAAAGATAATGCAAAACCTTTTAGAGAGAAACATAGACCAATAAATCCTAGTCTAGCCCCTAAAATGCAAGAGGAATTGATGAAGCTAAGAGATGGAGGGATAATTAAACTAATTAGGCATTCTAATTGGGTGTCAAATTTGGTGCTTGTCAAAAAAAAGAATGGAGACATCAAACTGTATGTAGACTTCAGATACCTAAACATTGCTTTCCTAAAGGATAACTATGGGTTGCCAAAAATGGAGGCCATGTTGCAACAAGTAACTAGCTCTGAGTTGATGTTTATGATGGATGGATTCTCATGGTAATGAAAAATTTAAGACAACATTTATAACTCCATGGGGAACTTATGTGTATGTGAGAATGTCATTTGGGTTGATTAACTTAGGTTCTACTTTTCAAAGAGCTATGGATGTAGCTTTCCATGATTTCATCAATAAGTTTATGGTAGTATACCAAGATGACCTTACAACTTATTCCAAGAAGGCTAGAGACCATTATAGACACCTAGAGAAGGATTTTATCAAAGCCTTGGAATATGGAGTATCTTTAAATCAAAAGAAATGCACATTTGGGGTAATAGAAGGCAGATTAATGGGACACATAGTGTCAAAAGATGGTGTAAAGATATATCCTGAGAGAGTGGAAACTATTGATAGGGCAAGAAAAATATGAAGGGAATACAATCTTTCTTTGGGCAAGTTAACTTTTTGAGGAGGTTTGTCACAAACTTTGCTAAGTTTAGTAGACCCATTTCAAAAATGCTCAAGAAAGGAGCTATTATCAACTAGGATGGTGAACCTTCACAGGCATTTCAAGATATTAAAACTACCATAAATAATGCTCCAGTCCTTAAGACTCTAGATTACACAAAACCAATGCACATATTCTCTTTTGCATCTTTCCATACTATAGTTGTAGTCTTGTTGTAGAAGAATGAGGAAGAATATGATCAACCTATTGCCTTCTTTAGTAAATCACTACAACATGTTGAATTGAAGTATGAGATAAATGAGAAGTAAGCATATGCTTTGGTGAAGGTTGTTAAGGATTTTAGGTCTTATTTGGTAGGTGCCATTGTTATTGCATTTATACCTAGTGCAGCTATCAAGGACATATTTTCTCACAGGAAGTATTAGGCAAGAGATGCAGATGGATCAACAAGATCCAAGAATTTAATATTGAAATTTAGATCAAAAAACTGGTAAGAGGTGAAGGATTAACTAAGCTTATGGCTCAATCCAACTTAGATGCTAATCAGATCAATATAGTAACATATGATTTAAGGTCAAGCTTATGTGACATGGACCATTGTGAATGGTATACTAATGTTATTTATTATCGAAAACATATGGGAACCCCTTCCCATTTGACTGAGAATGAAAAAAGGAGTACTAAGTTACAAGACATTAGGTATATTATTGTCTAGAATGACTTATGGTCGAGAAATGTTGAAGGAGTGCTACTAAAATGTGTTGATCAAGAAAAATCAAAAGAAATATTGAAGGAAATGCTTGCTAGAGTCTATGGAGGACATTATATGGCTAAGACCACTACACATAAAGTGATGAGAGCTAGATTCTAGTGGCCTTCCCTCTTCAAAGATGCTTAGGTAATCGTCAGAAAGTGTGATGCCTGTCAACAATTTGCAGGAAAATTGAAATTTTCAAAAAACACTCCATTAAAAATAGTAGAAGTTAAAACACCATTTCAACAATGGGGAATGGATTTTATAGGTGGGATTTCTCCTAAGTCTAGTACTGATTATTCATGGATATTGGTTGCAACTGATTACTTCACAAAAAGGGTGGAGGAAATTCCTACAAGAAATGCAACTAGCAAGGTTGTCAACAATTTCTTGCTAGATAACATCATTTCCAGATTTGGTTGCCCTCAGAGGATTGTGATAGATAGTGTAATGTGCTTTAGATATGAGGAATTCATAAAATTTTGTGACAAATATGGAATTACAAGATCAACATCTTCTTTGTATCATCCACAAGGGAATGGACAAGCTGAGTCCACAAATAAGAGCTTGTTCAAAATAATAAAAAAGGACAATGGATGATAATAAGAAAGCTTGGGATTCTAAATTGCAATTAGCAATATGGGCTGACAGGGTGACTGTAAAAAAGGCTATAGGATTAGCATCCTTTGATATTGTGAATGGAATCCAGGCAAGGATGCCTCAGAAAAATCTAGTGGGACTCTATAATTATGTCCAAAAATATGATGAAGATATTATTGACAACATGCAGGAAATAATAGATGAGCTTGTAGGATTGATTGAAACTAGGAGAGAAGCATCTCTTAGAAATCAAAAGTTGCAACTACAGGTTAAGACACTTTATGATAGAAGAATAGTGAGTAAGAAATTTGAGTTTGAAGATCTAGTCCTCATGTGGAATGCCAAGATTAAGGATAAGGGAAAACATGGTAAATTTGATCCTATATGGTTGGGCCCTTATCTAATTGAAGCTTCATGGGGAGAGGATTCTTATTTGTTGAAGGATCTATCAGGTAATATTCTTGAGTTGCCAGTTCTTAAAGAAGTATTTTTGCTAAAATACTTGTTTTCTCCATGAACAGTAGTTTTTAAGATTTTTTGTATATTTTTACATGCTTTGTGTCTCAAGTGCAGTTCTTGTACAATCTTTCCTGACATTTTTGTTCTCTCATAATTATCAAGCTAGAAGGAAAGTAAGGTTTGTGGTCTACTTCTCCTAGGGATTCTGAGCCCTCATATGAATCTTTGCATATTCATTGTCCCCAGAAAGAGTCACTGTTGGCCTGGTTTTTCATCCTTGCCATATGTTAAACCTCACAATAAAAAAACTAGGGTCATATTTGAAAAATTGGTAGTCCTTAGTGAAAAAATCCTAGTTCAAATTTCCTAAAAGATAAAATAAAACCTAGTTGTGTGCCCTGATTTTCAAAGAGGTATTCATTTTCAAAATAGTGCGGGATACTTTTACCCTAAGTTTTTCCTTTTATAAGGTTCACTTTATTTTATTTTTCATGATCAGACCTCATAATTCATGAGCTTATTATAACTATGGTCATGTCTTCTAAGAATTAATGTGAAACCATTTAAGCTTAGATGAGTAATTCTTGTCAATCATCTATCTCAGTAAGATTGATGGTTGACACTTACCTATAAGATGAACTTGCTAGCTTTTTAAATAATGCAAGCACCACTATTGAGACACGTAGCATTTGCTGATAGTAGATCTAGTTTGCACTATAAAACTCTGACATGTTCTATTTTCTTGTGATCTCATTGGTGGCCTCATTCCAAATGGGTTGTCATATTCTTAGTTTTGATGCACTATTGATATTTCCAAGATTAATGATGGGTGCTTTATTGCTTAATGGAGCTGCTCAAAGTTTAAACAAAGCAAGCAAGCACCTGCTTGACACTTGTCTAGAATGATGACAAGCGAGACGTCATGTCTAGTTTTTCAATACATTTCTTTTCCATCATTGATCTTTCATGATAAATGGATGGGGCTTACCCACAAGATAAAGATGAAAGGTATTTAAGTATTGTGAGCAAGTGCCTTGTTGACATCTGGCACATGATGATATTAGTGTTGCATTCTCTGATAGGAATTATTGCTATTGACAGATGTCATATACTAGTACAATAGGTATAATGTGTTCATTGGCTAAAGGTTTGATTTAGTACTACCTGTTGTAAATTCGTTCCATCATTGATCATTTATAGTTCAACAGATGGTACTTGCCCACTTTCCTGATTTGCAAGGTCTTTAAATAATGCATGCAAGTGCCTCAATGACACATGTCCATGCTGATGTAGTCACTAATGTCTTACACCATTTTTAAGGATGCAGATTGTTCCACCATTGATTCTGAGAAGATCAATGATTGACTCTTTACTGCTTTGAGAAAGTGATTGATGTTTAAAAAAAGTGGGGAAGCACCAATGAAATACGTAGCAAATAGTGACATCATGGATCCACCCTTTTCAAAGGTATTAACACGATCTCTGACGTTGAAATTGTCAAAACATGTTGGCCAGAAAGAAGAAATGCTATTGGTTGATTTAGCTAATTTGGTGCAAAAAGGATGCAAATTCTTTTGATTGTCGATCTGCTCAAGATCAAAAATTGGCACTTACCTACAATATGAAGTTGCATGACATTTAAGTAATGCAAGGAAGCACCAATATAATGTGTGGCAAGGTGGGACCAATTGTGATGGACATGTGCTAGCTTGTGCTAGGTTGGAAAAAGGTGATGAAATAGAGTGCCAGTTATCCTCAATATTAAAAGCTTTATTCATAATATAATCAAATTTTCATGACCGTACATCTAAAGGTGATTCATGGTGGGCACTTTCTTGCTTGATAAAGATGCTCAAACTTTAAACAATGTGGGCAAGTGTCTTCTTGACATGTGGCTAGGTTGCTCAAAGCTTTAAAATAATTTTTCCTTTTTAAACAAAGCCATACAATGCTATGAGATTGATGGGTAAAATTCAAACTTGAATCATGATACAAAGTTAATGGCTAAAGGAAATTAATATTGCTTAGAACTCCTTTGTGTAATCTTAATGCCCTAGTATAATTCATAGATTTTCCATTATTGAACCACGCAATCACAAAGAATTCTCAAAGCACAAGGGTTTTTCAAAGCTAGGGCACAACATTCTGCAAAGTCTTCATAAAATTACAATCCAATTTATAGAGAAAAGGAAGGACAATTCAGTGGGAAAGTAGTCTATAACTGTTGAAACTCAAGGAATTAGAATTTTGTGAAGTTAACTTTTTTCAAAATGCCTCCACAAAAGGAATTCTCTAGTCACACTGATTATCTTAAGAGGTTTTTTCATGATGACTTCCTTGAATAATTTTCACCCCCTATACATGAAATAACAATAGGAAGGGAGTTTATTCCAAAAAACTCTAGGTTGGTTGTGGGTCAAGATTTCTATGATAAAGCCAATTGGTTGAGAGATGCCTAGGTTTTTGTAGGAGGGTTAGAATTGTTTAAAAAATGGTTTACCAAATGCAACCTAGACACCCGTCTGAGTAATGTTTGGGAATTTGATATTAGTAAATTGGTGGTCCTTAGGATTTTTTTTGATAGTGATCTATTATATGATATAGCTAAAAAATATGATCATATCACTAGATTTGTGAAGAATTATGTTAGAGACATTCTTTTTAGGGTTTTTCCTGAATTGATTAGTGATGTTTTTAAGCTCATTCCTAACCATGTTATTCATGACCCTATTGATATGGACAATATTTGAGCAAGATATGATGTGCAGAGAGTATATCTGAGGGCAAGGCCATTGCAACAACATATTGCTAAGATTGGATCACTACCCTTGGTTACACTAAGCACCCTAGTGCCATTGATGAAAAAATACTTCAACCCTAGAGCCCAAGCTTTATATTTTACTCTCTACAAGATTTTTGGGATGGATGAGGAGGAATACATCCAAGGCTCTATTTTTCTTATTATGGCTCAGAAATTGCAGTTTGGAATGAGCACCATTCTTGATTTTTCTACCTTCCTTTCATAAGAGATTCATAATGGTCTAATTGGAATATCTCAAGGTAAGGTGAATAGATCATTTTGCTAGTACTCCTTATTGATGCACATATGTCTTTATAAGGGAGTTACCTTTTTCTCTAAGGGAATGGAGCTGGAACTAGAAAAGGATGGAGAGAAGCTACCAGTCTAGCTATGGAGTGTTGACATGACTTGGGAAGCCAAGGATGCCAGCTATGTAAGATTTGATAGATATTTTGCATCAAGGCTCAGATTGCTCCTCAGAGGGAATAGCCCAAGAATTACATAGTCTCTACTAGAATTAATTAGACTTGAGGACCATGCTAAGGGACTTCTAGTTAGTCATAATTGGGGGAATATAATCCTATACAATGTTTCTATTGTTATTAGAGTTTATGGTTTTTTAGGAAAACGTCATGTTTTACCTTTCCATGTACCTTTGAAGGTAGGAATTGTAGAATTGCTATGGAAAATTTGAACTACTAAAGAAAGGGACATGTTAGGTAAAAATAAAGGTGCCTTCTTCCCTATTGTCACTATAGATCATGATTTTGTTTTTTTTAAGAAAGGCTAGAGGAATCTTAATTTATTTTTGAATAGATATCATATGGCAGAATCTCATGTAAGATACATTGATCCAAAAGGATTCTATGAACTCCTAAGGGAAAGCACAAAAGCTAAGGCTATTGCACAACATGTCACTTTCCCTAAAGATGTTATTAGAAATATTTTTTCATTACAAGAATAGGAGGTTAGAAAAGAAAAATGGATAGTCTTCAGTAAAGTCTTAGAATTAATTAATGCTTTTGACCCTAATTATAATCATTTGAAAGATAAGAAGTATAGAGTGGGTAGGATTGATGTATTAATGAATAATTTTGCAATAATAATGCAAACTATGAATGAAAAGAAGGCTACCTTTGCCAAAGAATATCCTAATAAAGTAACCAAGGTGGAGAGAAGAATAAATAATAGAATGATAGTTGCTCTAGGCCAATACACCTTACAAAGGAGGGCAGGATATATTGTGGTTCAGAACATACAACACGTTCCCCCTCATAGAAAGCCAAGATCAGAGAGTTTGCCTTCCACCAGTGCACCCTGATGACATAAACTAGAATAGGGATCCTCTTCTCGTGTGGAAGAATACTCACCAACTCAAACCCTACTCTGTATAGAAGATGAAGCATCCTTAAGAGAAAAATTAAGACAAATAGGTGGGGAAGGAGATATAGTTGTTATTACTATTGATTTGGAAAGAGGAGTGCCTCAGGAGCCTCCTACTCCCTCCTTTGACCTGATTGTTGCTGATTACAAAGGTAAGGAGATAGATCCTATTATTGCTAGAGCCTGTCAAAAGTTCATATATGATGAGAGTTTTGTTAAATCTAGAGCTTTTGCACCATTTTTGTGGAGACAGAATGTAGAAATTTTTGAGGAAAAATGTAAGAAAATAAAAGCAAAACAACCAAATAAATTAGACTCTAATATTGAGGAAGAGGTGAAGGCTAAATTTTTGGAGGATTTTCCCCAGTTAAAACCTGGGGCTGAAAGACAATTGGTTAGCGAGTCAGGAGTCTTAGTGTTGCCTAAGTGGGACGTAGCTAATGTTATGATTTTTGATTCTATTAGAAAAGAAAAAGATGTGCAATATAAAATAGAGGAAGAGATATTACAAGCACATAAGGAGATTAAATTTAGTAATGATCATCAAGCCCTAGTCATATGGTCAGTTGTAAAAATAAATAAGACCAGAATGCAAGAAATTTCTAGTGCACAACATACTAGTGCTCTTACAATATATAGGGCTAATGAAGTGAGAAGTCAACATGTTACAAGAATGGCTTAAGAAATGTTAGAGTTTGGGGATGTGGTAGCTGGAAAAGAACAAAGTAGATTCTTAGAACTCAATGCCAAGTTTGAAGAAATACATAAGGCATATGAGGAAAGAGGAAAATAGATACAATTAATGGAAAACCAAATATCCCAAATAGACAAACAACTTGGAAAGAGGAAAGTGGGAGAATCTAGTAGGCCAAGAATTGTATATCCTTGCCCGGCCTCCAGTTGAGCCATTTAAATCCACCCCCATTATTGAGTTACCAGATACCCCACAGAGGCCTAAGTTCTATACTACTGAAGAGTTTGAAGGAGAAAAAATCAAGTTTTATGAATTGTAGATTGAATTGAATAATCAATATGAAGAGAAGCTGAGGCAAACAATTTTGTACTTGGTAGATAGAATTGAGTTGCCAACATTTTATGACTAGTTGGCAAGAATCCAAGATATATGGGATGAAATAAAGAGAGATGGAGACAATTTGAAGCCCATTGTATAGAAATGGAGTGAAATAAATGATGATATTACTGGTATGTGTATTTCTATCATCTAATTACCTTGCCATCAAATAGAGAGGATTTTTGATATACTTAGTAATTTGAAGGACTTTGATGAGAAACAAATTTCTGTTCAAAATAGAATAACACATTTTTTTTCCAAGTGCATAGTAGAGAAGTTTGACCTTTTTCCTAGTGCCCTTAAAAGGGCTGACAAAATAAAAGAAAAAGAAGAATGTGGAAAGGAATTAGATGAAATACCATGTCATAGAATGAATAATGTTATAAATGTAAAGGGGCATATATTATGGGAAATGACTAATGAAGAGTTGGTCAAAGTGCAACTATTTTACAATGTTATTAGAAAAGATCTTGTTGAAATAGAAAAAGTTGGAAATTTTGTAATAAAAGTGCATTGGGAAATCCTAAATTTTGATTGGCCTAATGACATTATTTTTAACAAGCGGAAAGAGGAATTTTTGTCTTTGGAATAGGTGGCAAAACATGATGGGGTAGATGGGGACACATAAGTAGTTGTTACCTTAACAGTTCATGATGAAGACAGTGAAAATCCCCAAGTTGAGGTTAGCATGTAGGTACTAGAACAAGACACATCATTAGCAAGCTTGATAGCCACATACTTTGAGGAGTCAGAGTAATCAAAGAATAAATTGTGGAATTCACAGTTTTTGAAATGTAATAGAAAATTTGCCCACCTAAAGAATATTTTGATGTAAAGTTTTTCTGTTACACACAATTTTGTCTTTTTGTGATAGCTACATAATGTAAATATCATTTGTCAAAAGGATAGTTGTTAGTTCTTGATGACTAAAGCTTGTTGCATCTCATAGTATATAAGTGAAATTCCAAGGCTAGAGAAAGGGTCTGAATAGTTGTATCACTTTTAGCTTTTGTTAAGTCTATCTTTTAAGTCTGTTCAGTCCAATGTCTTGATGTGAATACTTTATGATATATTTTCTCTGTAGGTTAATGACAATGCATCAATTTCACAAGATTTAGGTGTTTTCTCTTGAGTCATTCTGAGTCTTTTTCAATTGTATACAATTATTTTCAAAATGAAATTAATACAAGGATGAACTATCACCACATCTTTTCTGGCTAAATCTTGTCTCCATTTCTTTTACCTAGTTATTTTGTAGTTGTATAAGCAAAGCTTGTCTAGTTGAATGCAATTGAATCAAATTGTATATCAATTCACCATTGATATTAGTTCAATGAATTAAATAAACACTTTAGTGGTGTTGATAGGGTGTCCATGGTAATAGGAAGGATGTCTACATGTATGATTTTTAGTAAGAATTATTGATAATGTTGATTGTAAAGCAATCAATCAGATCTAGCAACTAAATGGATTCTAGATCCTAATGGATGATGCACTAATCTATTAATCCCAATTTGTATGAGAAGAAATCATAGACAAACATCAAACTCAAACTCAAAATCATTTTTTACTTCGCTATTTGAAATATCTCAATTTTGGTCAGCACTTGTTTGCATTTGATCTCTAAGCCTTAGTTAGCTAGTATTGCTAGAAATATTTGCAAATCTGAGAAGAATTGTGACCAAATCTGCTCATAAGGGATTTGTATTATCTTAAGGTGTCATGGAATGAACAAATTGTTGGAAATATTCAAGACTAGATAAGTTATTGAGAGGGGAGGGGTGAATCAATAACTTCAAAACTTTTCTTTAAATTCACCACAAATCCATCTACACTACTGCATACATTAGTATTGAAAGATAAATCATTCATCACACAAAAGAACACAATGTTTAGGTGACCTAGAAACCTTCCAAATAGAAAATAAAATTGGGGTGGAGATGGTACGCAAAAAACTTCACTACTATAGCAAAAAGTTGGCCTATTAAGGCTTACATTGACCACTTTTGGTGATCTACCCTTTTAGGAGCACAAAGGACTGCTAGGTCCACCTTGTTAGAGGATTTACAAACATACACTGAAGTATGTACTCGGTTAAGAGATTTATACAAAGACTGTTAAGTCTACGTTGTTAAAGGATTTAGAAATTGTTTCACCTATTAGGATGAAGTAGTGAATCTACTTACAACTGATTGCTGATAAGATCCTTTATGTACTAATCACCTTATGTGATAGATATGATTTTTTTGCTCCTATATTGACCTTGCTGCATTCCTTAAACTACTGCTGATAATCCTTCACCTTCGCATGCACTTCTAAAAAAATACTTCATAGTACTTCAAAACAATGATATCTTACAATGCATCTTACATATATACCTTCCCAATTTACAAGATTGCAAGTTTGGCCAAAATACAAGTGAACAACACATTACAAAGTTGGCCCAATAGTAAATAACTCAGGTTCACTAAACTGACTCGGTGACCATTTGATACTCGACATGCACTACATTACATGGCATCATCATGCACTCAGTAGAAGTGAAAGCTTGGTCCATACTAATCACTCGATGTAGTTCTAAACTCGGTGACCAATGTGACTTGGTAGATGTAGTGTCACTTGGTAGATATTGCATGCTAAGTTTACCTTGATTCACTCAATAAACACTACTTCTTCCAATGTTCAGTTTACACTAAATTTTCATGACACAAACTTACTACTCAGTAGACACTGCTGGTCTTCACATTACCTATATTCACTCAGTAGTCACTGTTCTACTTGGTGTAAACTATTGAATACTTTGAAGCTTGGTTAACACTAGAATGCTCGGTCAGTGTAGGAAAGTAAGTGCTGAGCTTAGTAGCTACACTAATATAGATAAGTGTTATTACTAATGGAAATAATAACTTAATGCCAACAATATCCCCCTTTGGCATTAGTGACAAAACACTTATAATCCAAAACATATGTACATAATCTGACTCACTGAATTTTTGTTTTTCAAAATTTATCTTTGTAAAGCTACTGCATATACATTCCTACATATATCTCCTTGATGACACATAATGTATATATAAAGACACTTATGTACATATCTATACACATATACATGCTAACTCTATTGAGTGTTATCTCCCCCTTTCACTTATACTAATATCTCTCCTTATATATAGTGTTTTCCCCTTTTTCTTATACTGATATCTCTCCCCCTTTTTGATAGTAATGCCAAAGGGCTAAAAATACTATTTATATAGTTGCATCAAAATGAGATAGAAATTCTTGATGTACCTTGAGAATGAGGGCAAATGAGTTATCCCAATTCTTTTGCAAAATTTGGCAGGTGGAGAGGGCAATCAGAACTTCTACTGATAATTTGATCATGTGATCAGCCACTGAAAAGTTCTGATCCTGGACCAATGTTTTGCAATGAATAATATGTTTCTACATTATATACATTATTGGTAAGACCATGTTTTGAATATCAATCAAGTTTTCTCTTATTCTTGCTTCTTCTCTTAGAAGTTTTGCCTGCATGTCTACCAGATATTTTACCTTGGTGTGATGAGAGGAGCTGGAGGAGGGGTCAGTCTGCAACTTTGATGCACTTGATTGCATATCAACATCAATCTTATTTATCTTCTCCTTTATTTCTTTAGTAAAACTAGAGACATCACAAAGTTTGGAAAAAAGTGATGCTACACTATTAAAATAATTTTTAAAATTACCCAAAAATATGGACAACTCAACTTGTTTGATTGCAATATGCTCTAGCACCTTGTCATTAAACTTCCTTTTAGCCTTTTCAATTAGTTTGTCTTGTTCAGAGGAGTCCTCATTATATTTATATACAACCTCTTCTAACTGAATCAAAATATGTTAAGTGGAATCCACTTCAACACCTATAGCTTCTGTAATTATATTCTTGGCATTCTCAATTATTTTAAACTCCCTATCCCTTTTAGCCCTTAACTGCTTATACATAGCTTTCTTCTCTATGAATTGACTTGCTAACCTCATCTCTTCAATAGTAGTAGTGTCAAAGTCAATCTTAGGTATTTCTATCTCTATGTCTAAGTCAATGTCTTCTTCAATTTCCTTTCCAGTGATTATAATTTTCAATGGTTGCCTTTGTTCTACTTGGCTTGACCTTTGGAACAGACACAATAGTGGAGATAGAAGGGCTAGCAGTGAAAAATGGGATAGGACTTAAGGATTGAACACCAATAGGAGTACTAACCGAATAAAAAATTGAAATACTTCCCAAAAATAATGCCACACTCAGTAGAATACCCATAGAAATATCTGAACTAATTGGAATTGAAGTGGATGCAGATAATGCTGATGAAAACAAAACTATAGAGCTAACTAGAATCAATGAAGAAAAAATTGTAGAACTCACTATTGCACTTACTAATGATGCAAGAGTAGAGGGAGCTAATTCAGTAGCTAAAGAAGTAACAGTCAGCTTAGTAGATGAAGTGCTTGACACTTCCATTGTAGATATCTAGAGCTGGGAGGTGGCTGGTGAAGATTGAGCAATTGATGTTACTGTTGTGCTCACAATCTCACTAGTAGAAGCTTTCTCCATAGATGTGACAATATTTGGTGGAGTGTGAGGAAGAGATGCAATTTCTTCAGCTATTATTCTAACCGAATCATCTTCATCCTTTTCTTCATCTTCTGCTTCTTCCTCCTTTTATTCTTCTTCCTTATCCTCCATTAGAGCATGCAATTCTCCTACTGTAACTATGATTGAAGGAGTATTGTCATCCCCATCATTGTTGTCACTGCTGTCATCATCTTTAATTTCAATAGTTTCTTCTAATGGCTTGTTGAGATGATATTTATCTCTCCAAATGTTTGAGGCATACTTAACCACTGATTCTATATTCTTCATCAATATGACGCATGTATTAAGCTTTAGAATCATTCTATCTTCATTCTCTTTTATTTCCTTCTTCACTTCTGCATCAATCAGATTTGGAATCAATTGTCTCAACTATTGTTCATAGATGTCCTTTATAGTTTGCATTGTGTTCTCCCATATGACTTTGATTTTAGCAAAAAGATCTGCATGGATTTGAGGTTGAATTTGTGTAGAGGAGTATCTCCAAATACCTATCTTTTCCATAACTAAGTCCTCAATCTCTTTTTGTTCAGCTAGAGTCCGAGTCTCATATTTGAGAACTTTAAAGTTACAAATTCCTGCTCCAACTCTTAGCTATTCCATTCTTTCCTCAAATGTAGGTGTAGGGCAGATAAATAGTGGTTCATTTTTACCTTTCCTAGTTCTCCTAGTGAACACTGCAATTGGTTGCTTCTGAGGTTTGGTGATAAACACTCTGCCTTTCTTCCTTGTTGGTTCCTCTTTCTCTGATTCTCCCTCTTCTTTTTCAAATTCCTCCTCTTTATCCTCATCCTTGCCCTCGATAAGCATTAGAGGACCTTTAGATGTCTTTAATTTAGTAATTCTCTTCTTGCCTCTACTGAGAGCTTGAGGGATCTTAATACTAAGCTCTATCCTCTTCTTGGCTTCCTCATATGTACCAAATGTAGGAAGATTGGGATTTGTTGGCTCATTTACTAATGCTTCAATGATGTCTCTAGCTTCATCAATGTTAATTTCATAAGGAAATGGTTTTAACCATGCCACTCTTGGTATGACTACTTGAATGTACACTCTGTCACAGTCCACTATGAAACATATATCATCCTTGTAGTCTTCTACAAGCTTGGGTGGGATCCATAATTTGTTGTTCATTTTCTCGTTGAATACTTCAAAATAATTATACAACACCCTTTCAAAATTTTCACCCATTTCTTTAATAAATTCATTTATCTAATAAAGAATAGGGGTGTCTTTCCTCTACATGACTGTGCCCTTAGATGGAAATAATTTTTGAACATAAAATAATAAGCAAGTAAGCAATGAATTGAACTTGAAGGGATTGTTCTTGGAAGTCTTCACACTATTAATATTTTTGTTCAATTGCTTTAGTAACACATTTGATAGATCATATTCAAGGTTCTTCTTTACAACTTTGTACGCTAGATCAGCTACCTCACAAGGAACACTGTTCAACCAACTCGAGCTATAGATCTTGTGTGCAATGATGTGGATGCTAAACCTAAGCTCTATGTCAGTGACATTGTTTATTTTCAAAGCTCTACCATCCCACTTGGCTAGGGTTTTCTTTTGCAGTTCCTCTTGACCTAGGGTTTTGGTTGTCTTAGCTTTGCTTAGCATTGGCATACCTATAACCTTGTGTATCATCTTCTTTGTAAGTAGAATGGGTTGCTCCAACCATAATTTTCCATTTTAGAATTGATTCAATATTTATTGTATCCATTTTACTTGGAAATTTCATGGCAAGTGAGGGTTATGAGTTAATCCTTTTGTTTCCAAATGCTTATGCTTGGGTTTCAAAACTCTATCAACACACATTTTAGCTAGGGTATTATCCATTTCTAATGTCCCTAATTCTTGAAAAATACATTTAAAATGAGTTCTTATGTCATTAATTAGGAGTACCTTTGATGGGATTTGTGACTGAGCACCGTAAGGATCAAGTGATTCAGCAATGGTTAGAATGAGCTTGAAGTTTGGTGCTTTCCATTTGATGCCCTTAACCACCATTTTGGAACCCTCCTTTGGTTTAGTGCTACTTCCACTGGTAGATGCCATCGCTACTTAGTAGATGATAGAACTCGTGAAGATCTTGCTGCTAAATTTCTTGAAAACACTATAATGCTCTTTCAAATTTCTCTGCTCTTCAAATGATGTGAATGTAGTGAAAAAATGAAGTCAAAATTGTCCCTTTTGTTGAGAATTTTTCATAAATGCTTAGCACCATAATGACATAGTGTGTGATAGACTATCATCCACTAACCTAACTCGGCAAGAGTATCAACTTGGCAAACAAACCAAATTTCCTCTACTCCTGACCTCGCTCGGTAAGGTCTTCAACCATCTTTCCTCAGTGAAGTCTGATGCAACTCGGTGAAAGATAACCTTTTTGTGATCTTTGTGTATCTAGAATACTAATTGGATCATTTGTATTCTTCATATTTGTTGGAACTACTTATGATTTTCTTGCTGAGTATAGCTCCAAGAGATTCTTAGGAATTTAGTTTGAGAGGATGGAGTCACCCACTTCTTGAGTGACTTCACTTCCATGATTTGAGCTTGTATCCTCAGTAGATTTAGGAATCCATTATTGCTTCATTTGTTTCCTTATGTTGTCAGCCCTTGCTTTCTTTTCATCTTCAACTTTTCTCATATTCATGTAGTTTTTAGCTATATGATCGAGTTCAGTGCATGTGTAACACCTTATAGTAGTATCCTTCTTTCTTAGGTTATACCTTGCACAGCTTATGCCAGTGTGTCCATATTGTCCACAATAATGACATCTGCACCAAGTATTGTAGTCCCATCCAAATATTGCCTTTACAAGTTGTTCAACTAGATTGAATGATTCGGATCTGCATTGAGATGCCTTGTGACCATGCTTTTTGCATTTGTGACATTTACCTTCAAATTTTGGTTTCTCCTTGCATTTATTAGTTTTGTGACCATGCTGATTGCAATTGCAGCACTTTCCATTTAATTTTTCTTTTCCATTGCTCTAGCATTTGTTTGATGTATGACCAATTTTCCCACAATGATTGCATGAGGGTTTTTGATTCCTTTTTGCACCTTGCTTGGAAGATTCACCTTCTTCTTTAGTGTATCCAAGTCCTACTTTACCTTTTGGCCTATGAAGATTCTGCTCATTTTGTTGAATCAATTAATTTATGTCTTCTTGAGATTTCATCATTCTCTCATTGATTTGTTTTTCAGCATTTAGGTCATTCTTCAATTTTTCAATGATTTTATTTTCAAATCTCAGTTCTCTCATTGTTCTTTCATTAATTTCTCTTTCATAATTTAGATCATTTCTTATTCTTTCATTCTATGCTTTGAGAATCCTAATTTCTTTGTTTGCTTCAGTGATTTGATCAATAAGGTCTTCATGCTGATTAGATTGATTTTGTTCTTCATTGTTTCTTGCCTCCAAGTCTTTTTTTTCCTTGTTCCTTTGTTCCAAAATCTCACATAGCCTAATTGATTGAATTTCTTATTCTCTTTTGAGTTTCCTTACTTCCTCCTATAGAGATCCATTCTTTTCTAGGAGTTCTTTGATTGCATTATTTACTTCATCTAAGTTGCTTGAAGGAAAAAGATCTTCAATCTTTTTTTTAACATACTTGAGGTCATTCATCTGATTTGCAAGTTCCTTTCTTCTTTTTGGGGATTTGGAAAGATGTTCCTTTGCTTCCTTGAGTTGAACTATGGCCATCTCTAGATCTAGCTTTTCATTTTCAATTGCCTTGTCAAGTCTGAATATCTCCATTTGTTCTTAGATCTTTTTTCAAGCTGTTAAACTTTATCCCGAGAACCATAATGCTCTGATACCAATTGTTGGAAATATTCAAGACTAGATAAGTTACTAAGAGGGGAGGGGTGAATCAGTAACTTCAAAAATTTTCTTTAAATTCACCAAAAATCCATCTATACTACTGCATACATTAGTACTAAAAGATAAATCATTCATCACACAAAAGAACACAATGTTTTGGTGACCCATAAACCTTCCAAATAGAAAGTAAAACTGGGGTGGGGATGGTACCCACAAAACTTCACTACTACAACACATAGTTGGCCTATTAAGGCTTACATTGACCACTTCTGGTGATCTACCCTATTAGGAGCACAAAGGACTACTAGGTCCACCTTGTTAGAGGATTTATAAACATACAATGAAGTATGCACTTGATTAAGAGATTTATACAAAGATTTTTAAGTCTACCTTGTTAAAGGATTTAGAAACTAATTCACCTGTTAGGATGAAGTAGTGGATCTACTTACAACTAATTTCCAATAAGATCCTTTATGCACTGATCACCTTATGTGATAGATATGACTTTTTTGCTTCTATATTGACCTTGCTACATTCCTTAAACTACTACTAATAATCCTTCGCCTTCACATGCACTTCTCAAAAAATAATTCATAGTACTTCAATACAATGATATCTTACAATGCATTTTACATATATACCTTTCCAATTTACAAGATTGCAAGGTTGACCAAAATACAAGTGAACAACACATTACAAAGTCGACCCAATAGTAAATTACTTGGGTTCACTAAACTAACTCGGTGACCTTTTGATACTCAGTGTCCACTGCATTACACGACATCGTCATGCACTCGGTAGAAGTGAAAGCTCAATCCATACTAATCACTTGATGTAGTTTTGAACTTAGTGACCATTGGTGACTTGGTAGATGTTGTGTCACTTAGTAGATATTGCACCTTGAGTTTACCTTGCTTCACTCGGTAAACACTACTTCTTCAAATGCTTGGTTTACACTAAATTTCCATGGCACAAACTTACTACTCGATAGATACTGTAAAACTCGGTAGACATTGCTAGTCTTCACATTGCTTGTATTCACTCGATAGTCACTATTTTTCTCAGTGTAAACTGCTGAATACTTCAAAGCTTGGTTAACACTAGAATGCTCAGTGAGTGTAGTAAACTAAATGTTGAGCTCAATAGCTACACTAATATAGATAAGTGTTGTTACTAATGATAATAATAACTTAATACCAACACAAACTATGTATATGTCAGAGAAAGGAGATGAGAATAAGAATGAAACTAAGAGATTCTCATTTAGTAGCATTCATTTGAACCATCCCTTAGGTATACCCAACTTGGTTCTACAAAGTCTAAAGAGTAGGAAATCTATCTAGATTTCAATGTAGTTGTGTCTAGATAAGAAACTTATTCAATTGTTTATAGGAAATAGCTAATCCTTAGATTGTTTGTGCTTTCATTATCTTGATATTGAGTATCTTTATACTTAATAGTTGAAAAACACCAACAAAATGGTGACTCTGCTGGGGACTTACTTAGAACACATGTGTGTATAAACTATACTGTAGTTTCTTTGGTCATGATGAGTCTGTGTGTGAAATCATTTTGCAATACTGTTTGTGGTTATAGTGGGCCTGTTTTAGTGACAAATGTTGAGAATTTAAAAAAGAGAAAAACAAACCTAGTGCGATAGGTGTACATTGACGTACATAGCCTCTATGAAGTGTCTTATCTATTAAGCAAGAGTTACAATCATGTACTTTTTGTGATTGGTCCCTTATGTTATAAAGATATTTGGTATTCCCTTGTACTTTTTCCCTTAAAGTCAAAAGCTCTTTTACTGTCATATTTTCCCTAACATAGATGGTGACCCAGTTAAGGTTTTGAAGCTAGTGCATATGTAATAAGGAATCCTCTTTAATGGTTGATAAAAGGAAGAATACAAGAGCTTACGTAAGGGCCAATCCTGATGTACCCTTATATACTAATTTTCCCCAAGGTGGTAGGAAGAATCAAGGCAAAAAGAAGGTAGATCCAAATCCCACTTGTAAACCCAAAAGTAATACATCAAAATATCCTCAATATCAACCAATCATAGGAAGGGAGTCTTCTTCATTAAGTTCTGAGTCAGAAAATACAAGGTTTTTTGGGGAGATATTTAGTACTCCACTGCAAAAAGACCAAGTTTACCATGATAAGAATGTTTCCTCAGTAGCATATACTTTTCATATATTAGATATGAACCATAGGCTAGGATATGAGAATGTCATAAAAAATCCTAGAACAGTTTCATATATGGAACCTAATCTTATAGATCTTGATGGCCCTGTTGATTCATAGGAAACTTCTATAGATCCTTAGGAAGTATGTTCAAAAGTAGAAGTTTTGAAGAAATGGGTCATAGAAGAGGAAGCCAAACATATCCATTTGGAGAAGGAAAGAGAGCAAGCAACCTTAAATGCCATTACTAGAAGAGATTACTTGCTTAGATGGATGGCTGCCTTGATAGAACAAAACAAGAAGTTGGAAGAAAGGACCTTAGTCCTTCATGCTAATGTGTTTGGGGATATAGATACTTTAAGATCTAAGGTTCTAGAATAAGAAAATCTCATGATCCAAAGGAAAGAACTTGTCATTTCTCAAGTCCAAGCTTACAAACCTATCCAAGAAAATCTTGTAGAACCTACTATGAAACCCACAGATAAAGGAAAGGGCAAAGCCATAGGAATTCAAATGAATGAACCCCAAGCTACATTAAGCAAATCTATAAATCTTCCCATGTCTAAACTAGACCTTGATCTTGAAAAGGCTAGAAAAGAGAAAGAGGACCTACCAAAGGAACTTGAGAAGGTTGAGAATGAAGCTCAAGTAGTAGAAACTAGGAGAAAGATTTAGTTCATTAAGTCTAACTTTGCTTTAGCTACCTAGCCCAACTTGTCTACTCAAACTACAACTTCTATACCTACTTATGGACCAATAATATCTAGCTAGGTTATGTCTCAGTCTGCCCTTGTCTCTTCATCCACTACTAGTATCATGATCCCTACTATCCAAATATAGCAATCTCAAGCCAATATTGATCAAAATATGGCCAATGTAGCGAGCACATTGAATGCTACTAGCTTTCAAAAGAAGCCTATGTATATGGAAAAATTTAGAAAATTATCATTCTTAGGGATTCTTGGTTTCCCTCATCCGATATCTTTTGATCTAAGAGACAAATTTGTTAAGTTCTTTGGCAACAATGTTGTCACTGAAGAGTAACACTTGAGAGTTTTTGTAGACATATTGAATGACTTTCAAGTTGAGCATGAAGATGTGGTGATGAAACTATTTGTACATTTGTTAATAGAAGATGCTATGGATTAGTTTAGGAGATTACCAGATGATTGCATTTGTTCTTGGATTGATATGGAAAAATTGTTCAAAGAACAATATGGTGACAATACTATTGTTGGTTTTATGTTGAATGATTTCAATAATATTAAGAAGAACCCTAATGATTCTACATTTGATTTCAATGTAAGATTCTAGAAAGGAATGTAAAAGTTGTTTTAGGTCATGAGATTGAATGAGGATGTTTGTCTTACAACATATTTTATTGTTTTTGATAGCAAGATGGCTTATCGATTGAGGGATAAGGAACCTAAGACTTTGAGGGATGCTTTCAGAATTGTAGTGAATATTGAAAATAATAGAAAAGCATCTTGTAAGCTTGGGAGGAGAGATGATCCAAAGTTATTCAATCTTGAGAATAACAACAAAAGGGAATTTGATAAAATTCCTGCAAGTAAGAAATCTGAAGAACCCTCAATAGGTCAAGTACTGGATTTATTAAAAAAGATGAATCCATCAACTTTCAATTCAAACAAACCCATTGTTGGTGAGAAGGCCCTGTCAAATAATAACCATTTTAATAGATAGCCAAGAATGTAGAATTACCCCTACACCATTTAATGGAAGGATGGTAAACCAATTCCCAACCAAACCCAAAATGTAAAAGATAAGGGTACACCAGATCCTTTATAGAGAAGTTCTATTAATATGAATGATGATGTACCATGGTGAATTATATGTCAATCACCCCACTTTGTAGATTAGTATGCATTTTCTAAGTCATTTTCTTCTGATCAAAGTACACAACATAAAGAAGATTAAAAAACCATGATGATGTGAGCTATAATATGGTAAGTATGTTTGATGATTGTGTAGATTCTGATTTAGAGGAACACGAGGATGATGTTACTAGTTAGATAATTTTTTACTATCTACATCATCAACAAGTATTCTTAGATGATGAAAATTATGATAAAGAAAAGGTATGTAATGTATCCTTAAATGTTGATAATATAAACTTGAGAATGCCTTCAAAGGAGGAGATTGACAAAATCACTACAGAAATGATTTCTCAAGTGCATAGTAACTATAACTTGAGGAATAGGAAAATTGGAAGTGATGCTGGCAAATCTTCTGGTATATTCATCAAGGATATTACACACAAGATGAAGGATGAGAGCAGAAAAACTCATATTGAGAAAACAAAGGCCAAAGATAGTAAAATCAAGAAGTGGGAGCTTAAAAAGAATGTGCAATTTCAAACAAGTGACACCCCTAGAATAGTAGTGCAAGAAAATAATTCAACATTTGATTTAGCCAAACAAACTATAGTGGCTACTATTCAAAAAACTTCCACTCCAGGTATGCTTGTGAAGCCCACTGTATGAGAACCTATTGATATGATATCTATGTTGTCACAAATTACTATCAACGTGCCTTTGTTTGAAAATTGAGGAGCATAAGAGTAAGAACTTATCATGGTTGGGTGGGATAGGAAATAATAGTAATATGGTTGAACCAAGTAATATTTAGAAAACCCAATAGTGGTAGAAGATAATGGTATTATATACCAAATCCCACAAATATTTTTAGATGATTCATCAGTAGCCTACATAGAAGATATTGACCCATTTTTTCTTAGTTTGATTATAAAAGGAAAAACCCTAAAGAACTACATGATAGATTCAAGAGCGTCTAACACCATCATGCCTTTTAAAGTCATGGAAGCTTTAGGTTTGAAGGTAGATACTAAACAAGTAGATGTAGAGGTATAGATGCTAGAGAAGTTCCTGTTATAGGTACTATGAGTGCACTACCATTCAAGTTAGTTGCATACCTTGAAGTAGAATTTCCATGTCAGTTGTTGTGGTTGACATTCCTCCACATTATGGCATGTTACTTTCTAGGAAATGGATTGCTACTATGGGAGGTAGCTTGCAATGTGATTTGTCTTATGCAACTTTTCATATTGGTGATAAGGTAGTTAGGTTAGATAGAGAACCAAGGGTCAATAAGATTCTAGGAGAAGGCATTGATAAGGATTCAACTTTCTTTTTGGACATTGGTGTAAATTCTTTTAGGGCAGAATTGGTCATTCAAGAAGTAGAAAAATTTCTTGTTGTGATTGAACATGAGGTAGAATGGTGTATGGATTCACCATTTCTATGGACCATGTACTTTGATGGGGCTAGTTCCAAAGAAGGTTCAGGGGTAGGGGTAGTTTTTTGTTTCTCCTAAGAAGAATACCTTCAAATATTGATTTACTCTAAAATTTTCTTATACCAACAATATAGTTGAGTATGAAGCCCTATTGTTAAGACTAAAAGTTTCCACCCACCATGGAATCAAGAAGTTGCATGTCATAGGTGATTCTAAACTAATCATTTCATAGATAAAGGAAACCTATGCTTCAAAAAATGGAAGGCTAAAACAATATAGAAATGTAGTCTGGGATCAAATAGAGTTTTTTTATGCATTTGGTATTCCATGGAGAGACAAAATTTAGAATAAAATGGTAGATTTATCAGAAAATATAGCAATCAAGCCTAAGGAAATATCATTTGCTAGAATCTCACAAATGGAAGTTCAAAACAAACCTTCAATACCTGAAAATATTGAAAATTGGCAACTTTTTGAAGATGACAATGATATTTTAAACTTCATGCTAAGTGAGGACAAATACCATAGTCAAGAAATGGATTGTAGTGATTTAATTAAAACCATTGATGGTAAGGAAACTATTTTTGGCCAGGAGATTATGCAGTTTAAAACTGACAAGTTGCCTAAGGGGTTAGTGGTTTTAGAGAATATTTTTGATAATCAAGATAGAGTAAAACCTAGGACTAGGGATCCTAAGCCTCAAAAATTAGAAGAAGTAAATCTTGGTACTGCTGAGGATCCTAATAAGGTTTACATTGGCCAAGGCTCTCCTACTGAAATTAGAAAAAAACTGATTGATTTTTTGAGGAAGTACATACATGTTTTTGCATGGTCATATGATGACTTTAAGGCTTATAGGGAAGATTTGTTCCAACATCTCATACCATTAAAAGATAATGTAAAACCTTTTAGACAGAAATAGAGACTAGTAAATCCCACTCTAGCCCCTAAAATGCAAGAGGAATTGATGAAGCTAAGGGATGGAGGGATAATTAAACTAATTAGGCATTCTACTTGGGTCTCAAATCTAGTGCTTGTTAGAAAAAAGAATGGGGATATCAGACTGTATGTAGACCTCAAAAATCTAAACATTTCTTCCCTAAAGGATAACTATGGGTTGCTAAACATGGAGGCCATATTGCAACAAGTAACTGGCTCTAAGTTGATGTCTATGATGGATGGATTCTTATGGTACAACAAATTCCTTGTGAAAGAAAATAAACAATTTAAAGCAACATTTATAACTCCATGGGGAACTTTTGTGTATGTGAGAATGCCATTTGGGTTGATTAACTTAGGTTCTACTTTTCAAAGAGCTATGGATGCAGCTTTCCATGATTACATCAATAATTTTATGGTAGTATACCAAGATGACATTACAGCTTATTCCAAGAAGGTTGGATACCATTGTAGACACCTAGAGAAGATTTTTATCAAAGCCTTAAAATATGGAGTATTTTAAAATCCAAAGAAATGCACATTTGGGGTAACAAAAGGCAGATTACTGGGACACATAGTATCAAAAGATGGTGTAAAGATATATATTTAGAGAGTGGAAACCATTGATAAGGTGCCTAAGCCCAAAAATGTGAAGGGAATATAATATTTCTTTATAAAAGTTAACTTTTTGAGGAGGATTGTCACAAACTTTTCTAAGATTAGTAGACACATTTAAAAAATGTTCAAGAAAGGAGCTATTATCAACTGGGAAGGTGAACCTTCATAGGCATTTCAAGATATTAAAACTACCATAAAGAATGCTCCAGTCCTTAAGAATCCAGATTACACAAAACCAATGCACATATTCTCGTTTGCATCTTTCCATACTGTAGTTGCAATCTTGTTGTAGAAGAACGAGGAAGGATGTGAGCAACCTATTGCCTTCTTCAATAAATCATTGCAACATGTTGAATTGAAGTATGGGATAAATGAGAAGCAAGCATATGCCTTGATAAAGGTTGTTAAGGATTTTAGGTGTTATTTGGTAGGTGTCATTGTTATTGCATTTGTACCCAGTACAACTATCAAGGACATATTTTCTCAGCATGAGGTATCAAGCATGAGATGCAAATGGATCAACAAGATCCAAGAATTTAATATTGAAATTTAGAACACAAAACTTGTAAGAGGTCAAGGATTAGCTAAGATTATGGCTCAATCCAACTTGGATGCTAATCATATCAATATAGTAATAGATGATTTAAGGTCAAGCTTATGTGACATGGACCATTGTGAATGGTATACTAATGTTATTTATTATCTACAACATATGGAAGCCCCTTCCCATTTGACTGAGAATAAAAAAAGGAGTACTAAGTTACAAGACATTAGGTATATTATTGTTCAGAATGACTTATGGGGAAGAAATGTTGAAGGAGTGCTACTAAAATGTGTTGATCAAGAAAAATCAAAAGAAATATTGAAGAAAATGCATGTTGGAGTCTGTGGAGGACATCATATGGCTAAGACCACTATACACAAAGTGATGAGAGCTAGATTCTGGTGGCCTTCCCTCTTCAAAGATTCTTAGGTAATGGTCAGAAAGTGTGATGCCTATCAGAGATTTGTAGGTAAATTGAAATTTTTAGGAAACACTCCGTTAAAACCAGTGGAAGTTCAAGCACCATTTCAAAAATGGGGAATGGATTTTATAGGTGAGGTTTCTCCTAATTCTAGTATTGGTTATTCATGGATATTGGTTGCAACTGATTACTTCACAAAATGGGTGGAGGCAATTCCTACAAGAAATGCAACTAGAAAGTTTGTCAACAATTTCTTGCTAAATAACATCATTTCCAGATTTGGTTTCCCTCAAAGGATTGTGACAGATAATAAAATGTGCTTTAGATCTAAGGAATTCATAAAATTTTGTGACAAATATGGAATTACAAGATCAACATCTTCTCCCTATCATCCACAAGGGAATGGACAAGCTGAGTCCACAAATAAGAGCTTGTTGAAAATAATAAAATAGATAATGGATGATAATAAGAAAGCTTGGGATTCTAAATTACAATTAGCAATATGAGTTGACAAGGTGACTATAGAAAAGGCTATAGGAGTAGCACCTTTTGATATTGTGTATGGAATCCAGAAAGGATGCCTTAGAAAAATCTAGTAGGACTCTATAATTATGTCCAAAAATATGTTGAAGATATTATTGACAACATGCAGGAAAGACTAGATGAGCTTGTAGGATTGACTAACACAAGGAGAGAATCATCTCTCAAAAATCAAAAGTTACAATTATAGGCTAAGACACTTTATGAGAGAAGAATAGTGAGTAAGAAATTTGAGTTTGAAGATCTAGTCCTCATGTGGAATGCCAAGATTGAGGATAAGGGAAAACATGGTAAATTTGATCCTATATGGTTGGGCCCTTATCTAATTGAAGCTTCATGAGGAGAGGATTCTTATTTGCTGAAGGATCTATTAGGTAATATTCTTGAGTTGCTAGTTCTTGGATAGTTCTTGAAGAAGTATTTTTGCTAAAATACTTGTTTTCTCCATGAACAATAGTTTTTAAGGTTTTCTATATTTTTTTATACCCTTTGTGTCTCATGTTTAGTTCTTGTATGTTCCTTCCTGATGTTGTTTCTCTCTCAAAATTGTCAAGCTAGAAGGAAAGCCAGGTTTGTGGTCTACTTCTCCCAAGGATTCTAAACCCTCATATGAATCTTTGCATATTCATTATCCCCAGATAGAGCCACTATTGGCCTAGTTTTTCATCCTTGCCATATGTTAAACCTCACAATAAAACAACTAGGGTCATATTTGAAAAATTGGCAGTCCTTAGTGAAAAACCCTAGTTCAAAATTCCTAAAAGATAAAATAAAACGTAGTTGCATGCCCTAATTTTCAAAGAGGTATTCATTTTCAAAATAGCACGAGATACTTTTACCCTAAGTTTTCCTTTTAATAAGGTTTTCTTTATTTTATTTTTCATGATTAGACCTCATAATTCCTGAGCTTATTGTAACCATGGTCATGTCTTCTAAGAATTTATGTGAAACCTTTTAAGCTTAGATGAGTAATTCTTGTCAATCATCAATTTCAGTAAGTTTGATGGTTGGCACTTACCTACAAGATGAACTTGCTAGCTTTTTAAATAATGTGGGCAAGCACTATTGAGACATGTAGCATTTGTTGACAGCAGATCTAGTTTGCACTGTAAAAATATGACATGTTCCATTTTCCTGTGATCTCATTCCAAACGGGTTGTCCTTTTCTTAGTTTTGATGCACTGTTGATCTTTCCAAGATCAATGGTGGGTGCTTTATTGCTTGATGGAGCTGCTCAAAGTTTAAACAAAGTGGGCAAGTGCCTGCTTGACACCTATCCAAAATGATGACAAGCGAGACGTCACATATAATTTTTTGATATGTTTCTTTTCCACCATTGATCTTTTAAGATCAATGGATGGGGCTTACCCACAAGATAAAGATGAAACGTATTTAAGTATTGCAGGAAAGTGCCTTGTTGACATCTGGTACATGATATCAGTGCCACATTCTTTGACATGAATTACTACTACTGAAAAATGTCATATACTAGTACAATAGGTGTAATGCATTCATTGGCTAAAGGTTTGATTTAGTACTACCTGTTATAACTTTGTTGCATATTTGATCTTTGGCAGTTCAACAGATGGCACTTGCCCACTTTCTTGAGTTGCAAGGTCTTGAAACAATGCGGGCAAGGGTCTCAATGGCACATGTCCATGCTGACATAGTCACTAGTGTCTCACACATTTTTAAGGATGCAGATTGTTCCACCATTGATCTTGAGAAGATCAACGACTAGCTCTTTACCACTTTGAGAAAGTGATTGATGTTTAAACAAAGTGGGGAAGCACCAATGAGACATGTAGCAAATAGTGACATCATGGATCCACCCTTTTCAAAGGTATTAATGTGGTCTTTGACATAAAAATTGTCAAAACATGTTGGCCAGAAAGAAGAAATGCTATTGGTTGATTTAGCTAATTTGGTGCAAAAAGGATGCAAATTCTTGTGATTATCAATTTTTCCAAGATCAATGATTGGTTCTTACCTGTAATATGAAGTTGCATGACATTTAAGTAGTGTGAAGAAGAACCAATCTAAAGTTTGGCAAGTTGGGACCAATTGTGATAGACATGTGCTAGGTTGGAAAAAGGTGCTAAAATGGAGTGCTAGTTGGATCTCAATATTAAAAGTTTTATTCACAATATGTTCAAATTTTCATGAGCATACATCTAAAGGTGATTCACGGTGGGCACTTTCCTACTTGATAAAGATTCTCGAACTTTAAACAATGTAGACAAGTGCTTGCTTGACACATGGCTAGGATACTCAAAGCTTTAAAATAGTTTTTCCTTTTTAAAAAAAGTTGTCTGATGCTATGAGATTGATAAGTAAAATTCAAACTTGAAGCATGACACAAAGTTAATGGCTAAAGGAAATTTATATTGCTTAGAGCTCCTTTTTGTGATCTTAATGCCCTAGTATAATTTATAAATTTTTTATTATTGAACCACACAATCGAAAAGAATTCTGAGAGCACAAGGGTTTTTAGAGCTAGGGCACAACATTATGCAAAGTATTTAGCAAATTATGATGTAGTTTATAGAGAAAAGGAAGGATAATTCAATGGGAAATTAGTCTGTAACTGTTGAAACTCCAGGAATTAGAATTTTGTGAAGTTAACTTTTTTCAAAATGCCTCCATGAAAGGAATTCTCTAGTCACACTGATTATCTTAAAAGGTCTATTCATGATGACTTCCTTGAACTATTTCCACCCTCTATACATGAAATAAAAAGTAGGGAATTTATTCCAAAAAACCCTAGGTTGGTTGTGGGTCAGGATTTTTATGATAAATCCAATTGGTTGAGAGATGCCCAGGTTTCTATAGGAGGGTTAGAATTGTTTTAAAAATGGTTTAACAAATGCAACCCAAACACCCCTCAGAGTAATTTTTTGGAATTTGATATTGGTAAATTGGTGGTCCTTGGGGTTTTCTTTTATAATGATCTATTATATGATATAGCTAAAAAATATGATCATATCACTAGATTTGTGAAGAATTATGCTAGAGACAATCTTTTTAGGGTTTCGCTTAAATTGATCAGTGAGGTTTTTAAGCTCAACCCTGACAATGTTGTTCATGAGCCTATTGATATGGATGATCTTCAAGCTAGATATGATGCACAAAGAGTATATCTAAGGGCAGGGCCATTGCAACAACATATTGCTAAGATTAGGTCACTACCCTTCATTACACTAAGCATCTCAGAGCCATTGATGAAAAAATACTTCAACCCTAGATCCCAAGCTTTATATTTCACTCTCTATAAGATTTTTGGGATGGATGAGGATGAATACATCCAAGGCTCTATTGTTCTTATTATGGCTCAGACATTGCAGTTTGGAATGAGCACCATTCTTGATTTTTCTACCTTCCTTTTATAAGAGATTCATAATGGTCTTATTGGAATATCTCAAGGTAAGGTGAATAGACCTTTTTGTCAGTACTCCTTGTTGATGCACATATGTCTTTATAATGGATTTACCTTTTTCTCTAAGGAATGGAGCTAGAACTAGAAAAGGATGGTGAGAAGCCACCGATCTAGCTATGGAGTGTTGACATGAGTTGGCAAGCTAGGGATGCTAGCTATGTTAGATTTGATAGATATTTTGCATCAAGGCTCAGATTGCTCCTGAGAGCGGATAGCCCAATAATTCCACAACCTCTACCAGAATTAATTAGATCTAAGGACCATGCTAAGGGAATTTTGGTTAGTCATAATTTGGGGGATATAATCCCGTACAATGTTTCTACTATGATTAGAGTGTATGGTTTTTTAGAAAAACCTCATTTTTTACCTTTCCATGTACCGTTGAATATAGAAATTGTAGAATTGTTATGGAAAATTGGAACCATTGAAGAAAGAGACATGTTAGGTAACAGTAAAGGCACCTTCTTCCCTGTTGTCACTATAGCTCATGATTTTTTTTTTGTTAAGAAAGGCTGGAGGAATCTAAGTTTTTTTTTTAATAGATATCATATGGCAGAATCTCATGCAAGATAAATTGATCCAAAAGGATTCTATGACCTCCTAAGGGAAAGGAAAAAAGTTAAGGCTATTACACAACATGTATACTTCCCTAAAGATGTTATTAGAAATATTTTTTCATTACAAGAACAAGAGGTTAGAAATGAAAAATGGATAGTCTTCAGTAAAGTCTTAGAATTCATTAATACTTTTGACCTTGATTATAATCCTTTGAAAGGTAAGAAGTATTGGGGGGGGGGCAAGATGAATGTATTAATGAATAATTTTATGGTAATAATGTAAACTATGAATGAAAAGAAGGCTACCTTTGTGAAAGCATATACTAATAAAGTAGCAAAGGTGAAGAGAAGAATAAATAGTAAAATGATAGTTGCTCCAGGCCAATACACCTTACAAAGGAGGGAAGGATATATTGTGGTTTAGAACATATAGCTTTTTCCCCTCATAGAAGGCCAAGATCAAAGAGTCCACCTGCC
This sequence comes from Cupressus sempervirens, assembly GCA_028749045.1. Classification (NCBI taxonomy): domain Eukaryota; kingdom Viridiplantae; phylum Streptophyta; class Pinopsida; order Cupressales; family Cupressaceae; genus Cupressus; species Cupressus sempervirens. Next base: position 568,221,139 of record CM053789.1, on the reverse strand, counting down.
ACCAATACACCCAAAAGACAAAAACTAAAACATGGATCCTCTTCTTGTGTGGAAAAATGTTTACCAACTCAAACCCCACTCTGAATAGAATATGAAGCATCCTTAAGAAAACAATTAAGACAAATAGGTAGGGAAGGAGATATAGTTGTTACTACTGCTAATCTAGAAAGAGGAGTACCTCATGAGCATCCTATGCCCTCCTTTGACCTCACTGTTGCCAATTACAAAGATAAGGAGATAGATCCTATTATTGCTCAAGCATCTCAAAAATTCATAGATGATGAGAGTTTTGTTAAATCTAGGGATTTTGCACAATTTTTGTGGAGACAAAATGTAGAAAATTTTGAGGAAAAATGTAAGAAAATAAAAGTAGAATAGCCAAATAAATCAAACTTTGATATTGAGGAAGAGGCGAAGGCTAAATTTTTTGGAGAATTTTTCCTAGTTAACGCTTGAGGTTGGAAGACAATTGGCTAGGGAGTCAGGAGTCTTAGTGTTGCCTGAGTGGCACATAGTTAATACTATGTTTTTTTATTCTATTAGAAAAGAAAAAGATGTGCAGTATAAAACAAAGGAAGAGATATTAAAAGAACATAGGGAGATTAAATTTAGTAATGATCATCAAGCCTTGGTCATATGGTCAATTAAAAAAAAAAAAAAAAGACCAGAATGCAAGAAATTTCTAGTGCAGAACATACTGGTGCTCTTATAGTATATAGGGCTGATGAAGTGGGTAGTCAACAGGTTACAAGAATGACTAAAGAAATTTTAGAGTTTGGGGATGTGGTGGCTGGAAAAGAACAAAGTAGATTCTTAGAACTCAATGCCAAGTTTGAAGAAATACTTAAGGCATATGAGGAAAGAGGAAAACAGATACAATTAATGGAAAACTAAATATCCCAAATGGACAAACAACTTGGAAAGAGGAAAGTAGGAGAATCTAGTAGGATAAGAATCGTATATCCTCATCCCCCAGTTGAGCCATTTAAATCCACCCCCATTATTGAGTTACCGGATACCCCATAGAGGCCTGAGTTCTATAATACTAAAGAGTTTGAAGAAGAGAAAACTAAGTTATATGAATTGCATATTGAATTGAATAATCAGTATGAAGAGAAGCTTAGGAAAACAATTTTGTACTTGGTAGATAGAATTAAGTGGCCAAAATTTTATGACTAGTTGGAAAGAATCCAAGATATGTGGGATTAACTATAGAGAGACGAAGACATTTGGAGCCCATTGTGCAGAAATGGAGTGAAAGAAATGATGATATTACTATTATGTGTATTTCTATCATCCAATTACCTTGCCATCAAATAGAGAATATTTTTGACACTTAGTAATTTGAAGGAATTTGATGAGAAATAGATTTCTATTTAGAAGAGAATAATAATTTGTTTTTCCAAGTACATAGCAATGAAGTTTGACCTTTTTCACAGTGCCCTTAAAAGGGTTGATAGAATAAAAGAAAAAGAAGAATGGGGAAAGGAATTAGATGAAATACTATGTCATAGAATGAATAATGTTATAAATGAAATGGGACATATATTATGGGCAATAAAAAATTAAGAGCTGGTCAAAATGCAACTATTTTACACTGTTATTAGAAAAGATCTTGTTGAAATTAAAAAAGTTGGAAATTTTGTAATAAAAGTGCAACGGGAAATCCTATATATTGATTTACTCGATGATACTATTTTTAACAAGTGGAAAGAATAATTTGTGTCTTTGAAATAGGTGGCAGAAGATGATGGGCTAGATGAGGATGCAAAAGTAACTTTTACCTTAATAGTTCATGATGAAGATAATGAAAATTCCCAAGTTAAGGTTAGCTTGTAGGTACCAAAACAAGACACATCATTAGGAAGCTTGATAGCCACATGCTTTGAGGAGTCAGAGTAATCAAAGAATAAATCGTGGAATTCATGGTTTTGGAAATGTAACAAAAAAGTGGCCCACCTAAAGAATATTTTGATGTAAATTTTTTCTGTTACACACAATTTTGTCTTTTTGTGACAACTAAATAATGTAAATATCTTTTCTCAAAAGGACAACTGTCAGTTCTCAATGCTTGAAGCTTGTTGCATCTCATAGTATATAATTGAGATTCCAAGGCTAGAGAAAGGGTCTAAATAGTTGTATCACTTTTAGCTTTTGTTAAGTCTGTTTGGTCCAATGTCTTGATGTGAATACTTTATGATATATTTTCTTTGTAGGTTAATGAGAATGCATCAATTTGATAGGATTTAGATATTTTTTCTTGAGTCTTTCTAATTCTTGCTCAATTATGTACAATTCTTTTCAAAATGAAATTAATACAAAGATGAGCTATCACCACACCTTTTCTGGTTGAATTTTGTCTCCATTTCTTTTACCTAATTATTTTGAAGTTGTATAAGCAAAGCCTGTCTAGTTGAATACAATTGAATCAAATTGTATATCAATTCACCATTTCTATTAGTTCAATAAATTAAATAAATTATTTAGTGGTATTGATAGGGTCTCCATGGTAATAGGAAGGATGTCTACAAATATGATTTTCAATAAGAATTGTTGATAGTGTTGATTGTAAAGTAATCAATCAGATTTAGCAATTGAACTGATTCTAGATCCCAATGGATGAGGCACTGATCTATTAATCCCAATCTATATGGGAAGAAATCATAGACAAGCATCAAACTAAAATCCAAAATAAATTTTTATTTTACTATTTAAAAGATCTCAATGCTGGTCAACACTTGTTTGCATTTGATCTCTAAGCCTTAGTTATCTACTATTTCTAGAAATATTTGCAAATCTGAGAAGAATTGTGACCAAATTTGCTCCTAAGGGATGCGTATTATCTTAAGGTGTCATGGAATGAAAAAAATATGTATATGTCAGAAATAGGAGATGAGAATCAGAATGAAACTAAGAGATTCTCATTCAGTAGCATTCATTTGAACCATCCCTCAAGTATACCCACCTTGGTTCTGCAGAGCCTAAAGAGTAGGAAATCTATCTAGATTTTGTTGCAGTTGGGTCTAGATAAGAAACTCATTCAATTGTTTATAGGAAACAACTAATCCTTAGATTGTTTGTTCTTTCATTATCTTAATATTGAGTATCTTGTTACTTAATAGTTGAAAAACACCAACATAATGAATTGTGCATGCTCTAGTGTTAAATTTTGCAACTCTAGTTGGTGGGAAATTTATGTGGTGTTGAATAATTCTAAATATGTTCACTGATTGCATGAATGAGATATGACTTTCTTATTCCTTGAATTATCATATGTAATGGCAACCCATTTTCCTTCATTTTGTAGAATAACATAATTATGTTTAATGTTTTATCTTGTTTATCACTTAAACTTGAAAAGTTTATATCTTGTAGCATTTTTTTGTTAAGGCATCCATTATCTTACATTGTGTTAACAAAATTGATTACTTTTGTTGTGTAGTCATCACCTCGATATTCATTAGACCAAATTGTTTGCTTGTCAATATCCCTTCTTCCCAACATATCTATATCTAAAACCTACATTAACTAATCATGATGTAATCTAGATGTAATTTCCCATTTATGCTCTATAATTTTTCCTTGTAATACTTCATTGTTCTCACTTTTTGAGTCATTAATATTTTCATTTCTTTCTAGGTTTTCTTTTTGTTCAACATGTCATGGATTGTAATTGAATGAATCCCAATTTGATTTTGTGAAGTCACTGGTATCTCCAATATCTCTCTCTATACTACAACATGGTTTATAGAGAAATAATTAGAAGTAATAGAAATCAAGAAATTTTTCTTATTTGCGTGAAGGGATGGATAAGAACCTTGGGAACACCCTCAGAATAGCTTGTTTTTCCCTAGGGTCCCATTTGTTATCTCATTTTCATCTAGGATTATATATCCATGATCTAGTTGCATCAATGAGTGTTATTTCTTTCATAAATAATGGCCTTATTTTATATCCATCAATTATGGTTTTTTTCTCATCAAATGGTAGTCAGAAATAACTATAGAAATTGACCATTACATATGCTGGTAATTCTTGTGGCATGCTTCTAGGTTTGTAGACAATATTTTGAATATAACATAAAGCACCATTTAGAAGACCTACTTCTATCCATAGGTTTGAAGTTAACATAACTCTTGCATTCTTATTGATTAATAATTCCATGTCAAACTCATCATGAGAACTTCCTTTAAAAAAAATGTAGTTCCAACTTTTGTTGCAATACTACATGCAAAAGGTTCTTTAAGAAAAAATATATTTTTTCTCTATTATGATTTTGAGCATTATAATTTGTGGAGAACAAGTGAACATTCTTGTCAAATTCTTCATTAATTTTTGTAGTTATGTTACTTTTTATTCTTGACATTAGAAATTTCTATTCACCAATTCTAGGCTCTACATCTATCACGTTTGTCAATAGTTGATGCAATTTTTTTTTGAATATATTCTCCACATTGTCTAAATTATTTATCTAAGGTGACCATTGTTCTGAACTCTTCCCACAATACCTTTTCTTGACTATTTCTTGCATATGCTAGTTTATCTCTAATAAGAGGCAACTGACCCAAATTTCTAACTAAAATCATAAAGATTCCTGCCAATTATATAAACAATACTTTAAAATTATATATATATTAAATATGTTAAATTATTAACATATAAATATTTTGTAATATATTATTTTTAAACAATCTATTTTGTTTCAAGTAAACACATACTTCCAAAGTTTATATTTTGTGGGAAAGCTTGACAAAGTTGAGAATCTATGTTCTCTAGCACTTTTTCTCTAATGAATATCACTTCATCAATCTATATATATATATATATATATATATATATATATATATATATATATATATATATATGACATGTGATGTATCTTCTTGAAAACTTATGAGTCTTGTTCCTTTGAGATGATTAAAATACTTTATTGGAATTTTTAACTTAGAATGAATTGTGCATGCTCCAATGTTAAATTTTGCAACTCCAGTTGGTGCAAGTAGTAGAAGGGGAAATTTAGGGGGTGTTGAATTATTCTAAAGACATTCAATGATTACATGAATGAGATGTGACTTTCTTATTCCTTGAATTATCATATGTAATGGCAAAACATTTTCATTTATTTTGTAGAATGACGTAATTATGTTTAGTGTTTTATCTCATTTATCACTAAAATTTGAAAAGTTTATATCTTGTGGCATATTCTTATTTTTAACGCATCCATTATCTCACATCGTGTCAAAAAAATTGATTAATTTTTTGTGTAGTCATCACCTCGATATTTATTAGACCAAATTGTTTTCCTGTCAATATCCCTTCTTCCCAACATATCTATTTCTAAAAGCTACATTGACTAATCATGATGTAATCTAGATATAATTTCCCATTCATGCTTTGTAATATTTCCTTGTGATACTTCATTGTTCTCACTTTTTGAGTCATTAATATTTTCATTTCTTTCTATATTTTCTTTTTGTTCAATATGTCATGGTTTGTAATTGAATGAATCCGAATTTAATTTTGTGGTGTCACTAGTATCTCCAATATCTCTCTCTATACTACATGGTTTGTAGAGAAATAATTCAGAGAAATAGAAATCAAGAAATTTTTCTAATTCACGTTAAGGGATGGATAAGAACCTTGGGAGCACCCTTAGAATAGCTTGTTTTTCCCTAGGGTCCCATTTATTATCTCATTTTCATCTAGGATCATCTTCTCCTCAGTGCGTTTTCAACCCATCAGGACAATTTTCCACATTGACAAGAAAATCAGCTTTGTAAGTGATTGAGCCCACAAATTACACACAAAAAATCTTAAGATGATAATGGAAACAATATAACCATTATGGGAAAGGTATACTAGGTAGAATTCAATTAGGCAAATATTTTCTTATGGGGTATTCTGTTCATAATTCTCTAAAATTTAATGGGAAATGGAAAAGTAAGTATCAAAGAAAGGAAAGTTACCATTGGGCCAAAGGACAAAATGAAAAGACATTGAAATATCTATTAGAGCTCTTGCATTTACTGTTTCAATAGATTTATCCTTTAATTCATTCGAGTGGCATGAATCTTGAAGATCAACAAATGAATTGAGACTCCTATATAGATGGAAACATAACTACTACTTTTTCTTGATATATTATTCTATTAAATTGCAAAAGGCTTTCATATAGTCTATATTTGCGAATTTAATATCTTTTTCTTCATCTAGATTCAAATTTTCAATTTACTTCATTCTCAGATAGAATGACAACCAGGTTTGTAGGTTTTGATGGGCTAAATGGAATCAAGTCCACATTGTAGAATTTCACAGATACCTCACTCTATTTTTATGATATGAAAGATTTCCAAAGGAGGCTGAAGTTGAAGCCGATTCATCCCATAACTAAAAAGCTTCCAAGAAGTGGACTAGTAGAGGCAGCTAGTTTCCCAATGGCAGTCCAAGCTCTAGAATTGATTTATGAATGCATAAATCACTACAATATGGATTCCAAATAGATTGTGTTACCTGATCCTACAATATTAATCTCCATTGATAGGAAAATTGTGGTGAATTTCCTCTGAGTTCTAGAATGGGAGGAGTTTTCAGACTTGATAGTAGGAGGAGTAGTCTCAGAGTTCTTTGCAAAGAAGATGGTGTGGAGGAAGGAAATTATGCAATCCTAGTTTCAAAAGGCACGAAGCACCAAGAGTAAGGTCCCCAAAACTCTATTTGGTACTAATCTCAAACCTGAGATTGTAGACATTCTGGTTCTCTAGCACAAACTAGAAGATGAGGTAGAAGCTCTAAATTTCATTGAATAGTATTTCTTTTTGGTATAAGTTGTTTTCGTAGATATGCAATATATTGATTGGGCTCATGAGGTAAGTGAAAATATTTCCAATGCTCTCCATGCTGTGAAGTTCTACAACACTTTCTATATGTCTTCCTTTTTTATTTACATGCTAGCATCTCTATAGTTATGGCTAGGCCTTCCAAGAATAGAAAAATTTCTCGATGATGTGAAGTGTTATGATTTCTATCCATGTTTGCAATTGCAAAATAGTTATGTGTAGTATGTCAAAGTTAGTGACGCATTCACAATGAGAATTTGTAGGAAACTCCAAGGATTCCCAAAGAGGAGATTCAATCTAGAAGAAATGGTAGCTATTAGTTAGTTTGGAAGCTATTTTATCTAGTTCTCATTTTCTCATATTTGCGTCTTGCAGATTTTGATGGATTCCCCTTGAATTTTCCCAGGTATTTGAGTAACATAATCGTATTGATAGCTAGGGATCATGAGGTAGGTGGTCTAGGTGAATGTGCTAAGAGGAAGTTTAAAGAAGAAGGGATATGAGTTCCCTATGAAAGTAGGTGCTTTCAGTTGCAAGTCCCAATCTAATGCAAAGAATATGCTCAAAGTGTTCAAGATGAAATACAAATTGGAGATGTATGAGGTCTTAAGACCTATGCTTGATCTGAATGGATATGCTAGGGAGGTGTTGCAGATTAGGAGTGTGATCAAACACATTACCATCATTGTAGATTATTGGGTGGATTATAAAGATGAATTTGAAAGTTGAGATCATGCTTTCACCATGCTCACAATGGAAAAAATAAAAACATATAATATCAATCTTAATGTTGAAGGATTGGAGGATGATGGGAAATATATGTATAGTAATACATATCTAACTAAGTTAAGAAACATTCCTATCAATTTGGAGCCTTATGAGGATGTTGAGGAATATTTAGATACTATGATGGCTCGAATCATCAAAAGAACTGGGAAATGGGTTGAGTGGACAACCAAAAGAAGCCAAAGTAAAGGCACGACCACTCAAGCTTCTCTAAAAACTATAACTCCCTCTTCCTCCTAGAGCACTACACTAGGCATAACACTAGCTATCACTTACAGACTAGCTCAACCTTTAGAAGGAGGTGACCAACCTCCAGACAAGGGCATCCCCATAGTTAAGACTTATCATGATGGCTCCCTCCCAGTTATTGGAACCCAAATTGATGCTGAGGAGAAGAAGATGGAGGAGCCAAACGATAGTATTGTTACCTTAGTTCCCTCTCCTCATGTTACACTAGCCCCCTCTACTCATGTCACCCTAGTTACCTCACCTCATCATAGCCCAGTTCTGCCAATAAGTGCTAGACTTTTGTAACCAAGTGGCTCCTCAGTGCAGATAGTAGATTTGGGAGATGGAAAGACCAATAGCAATGAATCTACTAAACCTTATGAGGCAATGAAGAGAACCTCAAAGGTGGAGAAAGGCCAAAGCTCTTCTAAACTCATTTCTCAAGCCCTGAAGAATCCCTTCTCTTTAACTGCAATGATAGTCACTCCAGTCAAGAAGAAGATGTTTAGCATAGACTCACTTGGGATGGCCTCCAAGGTGATAGACACTAATTCCCAGTTAGAGGATACTCTAGAGAGAAAGAGAAAATGGAAAGATGAAAGTGCTCCCACCAACGATACAATATCCCTTTTAGTTCATTCTAGATCTACATTAAATAAGGTGAAGAAGTAGATAACCTTGTCTATACTTGAGCAAGATCCAGAAATAGGGTACCTAACAATTTAGATAGCCAAGCCTTACAATGAAGGAAGAATTGAAGATATGACTACTGATGATTTTACTCTACGCTCGATGGACCTTGGAGAGGCTAGACATGACACCAAGGTTGGCTTGTGGAAGTCAACCAATGAAGTAATTGAGGGACAATTAGAAAACCTAAAGTTGTCAAAAGTTAGGATGAAGGCTAAGATAGAAGAGTTGAATAGATTCATTAGAAAATTGATCACTCCATTGGCAACTATCTTTAGAGTATCAGTAACAAGAAATCCTACTATTGTCAAAGTTTAATCCCTTATCTCTCAACTTTAGGAAGATAGGCACTTTGGCCAAATTGGTAAAAATTGGACTAGGAAGCTCAAATTACAGGGAGTCTCTATTATAGAACAAATTGGAAATGTTATCTTAAGATTAGAAACAAAGAAGGATAACATCTTAGCAAATAGTAGTATTTTGATCAGAGAAAGAGCAAAGAGTGATGATTTTATCTATCTTCTAAAGATGATCATTCAAATGAAGGCAAAGAAAGTTGTTAAAGCAAAAATCTTGCTAAAGGGAGATGAACCTCTATTTGAATGGCTTCAGAGCATGTAGTTCAAGTTAGAAATGATCTTATTAGTAGAAAAAGGACATAAGGAAATAGAGGATAAAGTGAAGAAGACCCAAGACAGAGGATTTGTACTCATGAGGGGACTACATACAGATTCATAGATTAGTGGCCAAGGGAAAGAACTCATTGGGATAAACATCATGAAGGGGAATTTCTCCAAATTCTTAGATAGTTTGGCTGATGTATCTTCTAGTAATCAAAGTAAAGTTGTGAAACTCCAAAAGCTCAGTGGATGAATACACATAGCAGTAGAGGAATTTCCAATTCAATTAAATGATGTTAAGGAGTTGGCCAAGGAGCATTCTAAGTGGCTCTTGTGATACACCAACATACATGTGCCTAGGCATGAAGAGCTAATCCCAATCATAGTTGCTACTAAGGCCTATAGAAAAAAAGTAGAAAAGGGGAAGAAGATGAAGTGATTGACATTCCACCCCCTTTTCACTTTCTTAAGTAATTATTGCAATACAAAAACTAGTTTCTTGCCATTTTTCATTCTATGAGGAGATGAACTAATTGAACTTCTATTATAATGATCATCTCATAATCCAATATGTATGAAATTGAAAGATTAATTAAAGGTCAGCAAATTTTTGGTGTGAAGTACTTGATGTTGTGGAGTCAATTGAATGGTATTTTGGATCAACTATTTTCTATTCCATTTCTGTTAGTTGTTAGTTATATGTTTTCTCTTTTATCTAGATTGAAGCAAGGAAAGAATGAAGTTTCATTCCCCTATTTTGAGGCAGCGAACAAATATGATAAGTAGTGTCACTACATGTTCAAAGAGGAATCTCTTAAACATTTTTACCTTTTAGTTAACTTCTTCTCTGTTGTTCAGATCCTCATTAATTCAATTTAGTATTATTTGTTATGCTATTTTAAGTCATTAAGCTTTGTGAGTTCATAAGATGTGTGGGTTCATGAACTTAATCAATTCTTTAGATATCTTTTTCTACCTGAGTTAGATCTTATTTAGGTCTAGCTCAATTTTACCTCTTCTATTCTCAGGTCAAGAACACACCCCCATATTAGTTTTAGGAATAAAACATAATTCATTGCAAATCCACCATAGGGAGTTGTACCTATTAATTCAGAGAAAGGCCAATCTATCCAAAAGTGGCTTTTCAACTGCTTGTAATCAGATATTGTTCATAATTTGGGCATTCAAGAGTCATAATAAAAAAAGAACAAATCTGTTTACCAACAATATCCATGATCTAGTTGCATCAATGAGTGTTATTTCTTTCATAAATAATGGCCTTATTTTATATCTGTCAATTATGGTTTTTTCTTATCAAATTGTAGTCCAAAATAACTATCAAATTTGACCATTACATATGTTGGTAATTCTTGTGGCATGCTTCTAGTTTTGTAGACAATATTTTGAATATAATCTAAAGCACCATTTACAAGACTTTCTTCTATCCATAGGTTTGAGGTTAACATAACTCTTGCATTCTTACTGATTAATAGTTCCATGTCAAACTCATCATGAGAACTTCCTTTAAAAAATTGTAGTTCCAACTTTTGTAGCAATACTATGTACAATAGGTTCTTTAAGAAATTTTTTTCCCTCTATTATGATTTCAAACATTATCACTTGTTGAGAAAAAATGAAAATTCTTGTCAAATTCTTCATTTATTTTTGTAGTGATGTTACTTTTTATTTTTGACATTAGTAATTTCTAGTCATTAATTCTAGGCTCTGCATCTATCAAGTTTGTCAATAGTTGATGCAATTTCATTTTTTGAATATCTTCTCCCTATTTTCTAAATAATTTATCTAAGGTGACCATTGTTCAGAACTCTTCCCACAATACGTTTTCTTAACTATTTCTTGCATATGTTAGTTTATCTCTAACAAGAGGCAACTAACCCAAATTTCTAACTAAAATCATAGAGATTCCTGCCAATTATATAAACAATACTTTAGAAAAATATATATTAAAAATATGTAAAATTATTAACATATAAATATTTTGTAATATATTATTTTAAAAAAATCTATTTTGTTTCAAGTAAACATATACTTCCAAAGTTTAAATTTGCATTTTGTGGGAAAGCTTGACGAAGTCAAGAATCTACATTCTCTAGCACTTTTTCTCCAATGAATCTCACTTCATCAATTAATATATATTTGAAATGTGATGTATTTTCTTGAAAACTTATGAGTCTTGTTCCTTCGAGATGATTAAAATCCTTTATTGGAATTTTTAACTTAGAATGAATTGTGCATGCTCCAGTGCTAAATTTTGCAACTCCAATTGGTGCAAGTAATAGAAGGGGAAATTTATGGGGTGTTGAATTATTATAAAGATGTTCACTAATTGTATGAATGAGATATGAATTTCTTATTCCTTGAATTATCATATGTAATGGCAACCCTTTTCATTCATTTTGTAGAATGACATAATTATGTTTAATGCTTTATCTCATTTATCACTCAAACTTGAAAATTTTATATCTTTGGCATATTATTATTTTTAAGGCATCCATTATCTCACATCATATCAACAAAATTGATTACTTTTGTTGTGTAGTCATCACCTTGATATTCATTAGACCAAATTGTTTGCCTAACAATATCCCTACTTCCCAACATATCTATTTCTAAAACCTACATTAACTTATCATGATGTAATGTAGATATAATTTCCCATTCGTGTTCTATAATATTTCCTTGTAATACTTCATTGTTCTCACTTTTTGAGTCATTAATATTTTCATTTATTTCTAAGTTTTCTTTTCGTTCAACATGTCATGGGTTGTAATTGAATGAATCCCAATTAGAAAAATATCAAGAAATTTTTCTAATTCACATGAAGGGATGGATAAGAACCTTGGGAACACCCTCATAATAGATTGTTTTCCCCTAGGGTCCCATTTGTTATCTCATTTTCATCTAGGATTATACATCCATAATCTAGTTGCATCAATGAGTATTATTTCTTTCATAAATAATGGCCTTATTTTATATCCATCAATTATGGATATTGTGTTTTCTTTATTGTTGTTATCATCATTTAGAACTATAGGCTTGAATAATTCACGTGAAACATTCATATTAAAAAATCTTCTACTATTCTCAACTAATGGAAGCTCTAATAACACATGACATGTCTCTTGAGCCCCAATATCTATTTCTATAATAATTTTTGTCATAAACTTTCCATATGCCTTTTCTACAAGATCATTAGGATTCTCTATATTTACAAGACACATAAGCATCTCATGATAAATTTATGAGCTCTTCTCTACTTTTGTAACATATTTGGCAATATACTTGATCATTGCATACTTTGATAGAACTAGTTGCCAATTCATATATCCATTCAAATTTAAATCGCAAGGAGCATTGTACCTATGATTCAATATCAATGATTTTTTTCAAATTTTATTTAAAAATAATATTTAATCTATACATAACATTTTGCATTCATAAACAATACCTGTAAACTATTCTTCCCTTTTTCTTCCTCAATCATGCACCCTATTTACACATTCTATGTCTTTGAAAAGTGTTCAAAATTTCTTCATAATCTTATTCAGTATCTATTTGAGAAATTTGTCTAGTACTTTTGAGACATAGGTGTTGACCAAAAATTGGACATGTGTAAAATATAAAATATTATTATATTTATTTATTTTTAAATTTGTATTTTAACTAATATAAGTTAACATAAATATATCAAGTGTCTAAGGGGTTTAGATTAGTTGGTTGAAGTGACAAGTTCTCATTGTGGAGACCTGGTTCAAATCTTTGTGAAATTCTAAGTTGTGACTCTTGGTCTTCCAAATGTTGTTTCTAGTGTGGTTGCTCAAAAGGAGCTTGAATAAGCTTGTAATTTTGATGTTGTTTCTTAATAAGCACACACTATTTAAATGATTTTAATATAATAAATATATCAAGTACATTAGGGCACTACTTGTATGTTTTGTTGATGGATATCTATTCTTGGATTCCAAATGTGCATTATGGAATGAAAATATCTTTCAACCTTCATTGTTTTTTCTTCATTAGACCAATCTAGTGTATCCATATGTGGTGCTCCACATAGCCATTAATAACTATGCACACAGGGCAATCCTCTATGTTGCCACTCATATCCACACCAAAAATCGTTAACATCCAAACCTTTTTCAAGTATTTCTTGTGTAAACATTGAATGTCGTAAATAAATATATTAGTGGGTGACTATATGAGAATAGTCAATAACATTTTGTTTTCTCCACTATTCAGCCTTACAGGGATTTTTTGGTTCCTTTCTTGGCATTAATACATGTAAATGTGTCCAATACAAATCTATTGCACTCAATGTAAGGAATATTGTTGGTCTTCCTATCTAATAGAGCATGTTAGACAATTATTCTTGATATTTTTTCCAATATGATTTTGTACCGCTTAATGTTGTTCCAAACTACATTAATTTATTAGCCATATTTGAGTTTGAAAAGTTTTCCATTTGTTCACATAATTCATTTATGGTAATAGGAGGCTCATGAAGATTTATTTTAGCGAATACTAATGTTGATTTTTTTGCACGTTTTCTCTTTGTCATATTCATCATGTAATATCAAAACCTTGGGTGTTTACCAAACTGGTGATCTCTATAGCATAATAGATGCTTTACATAATCATGTAGATATACTCTTCTTATTTGTGGTCCCAACTAGCCACAACTACCATCTACAAATAATGTGAGAAATGCCATATCAAGTAGACATGATGATGTATACTCATTAGTTAGAGATATATGAATTGTACGCCAATCAATTAATCTAGTGAGATCTACATTTGTATTACTCACCCATGCTTGGATTAATTCCATTTCTCTCTAGACATAAGGTGGTTTGGAGGCCATTGATGTTGTGTGGTTTATAATATTATCATAATCTATTTCCATAACTAGACCAGAGAACACAATTTGATTTGAGTCTAAATCAAATTCCATGTGGATATTTTTTATTTTCTCAAAGATATTATAATTGTAATATCTTTCCAAATAATCAAGTGCATTGTAATTAATTGTAACATCTAAATATAACTTGTCACATGTCCTATTTTGTATTGTAATGCTCTATCCACATGTTCTTTATTTACTATAAAGATATAAGTCATGCCACATTGATCTTTTCTTCAAATAATAATTATTGGAAATTTATTAATTGCATGTGGCATAATATTAGAAATTTGATCAATACTTTGTGGAAAGGATATTGTGTGTCCTTTGTATTTAAACTGACCACCTATTGCATGTGTGACTTGTAAAATGGGACTAATACGGGCAATCAACATTTCTTCCACTTGAGTTAGGTTTGCAAGTTCTTGTGGTTGTTGTCCAAGATCCATACTCTTTGGGGCATAAAATCTATTGGTTCCCCTTTCTTTCTTGCACATATTACATGTAGGACTATGGGAAGTGCAATATTCTTTTATTCCAGGATAACATTCTTGAGATATATAACACATTGATGGAGAAATAAAGTCGTCTAAATAATTTTGAAACTTTAATTTAATATTATGGAAATCATTTTAAAGAATTCCATTAGGATTATCCATAATTTGCATATTGTTAGCCCTTCCTCTATTGCTTTCAGATTGACACAAATGATGACTATTTTGTAAAATATTTTGAGTAAATGTTGATTGCTCATTTTCAACATTATTTTTAATACTTGCACCAAATTGATATTGTTGACTTTCATTTGATTGTTGATGTATTTCCTTCATATCTCCTCTTTCATTATGAATTTTTTGTTCAAAAGTTTGTTGGCAAACACATCTTGATATATCGGTACCCTCTCTATTATAATCATCCAATTCTTCTACTCTTATTTCTACTCTTTGTTTAGCACATCCATGCCTATACATCTCATTCAATCTTTTCCTTTATTCATCCCTTTCATTGTCATTCATTTGTTCTTGTTGGTGTCTTCTATATTCTCTTTGATATTGTCTTCTTTCATCTTCTATTTGAAAGTTTAACCGTTGACGTGGAATAGTAAGAATTGAATCCAAATAACTATACAAATATTTTAAAATACCAATTTTTAGACACTATTCGATTGAAAAATGATACAATCAGTTAAGTAAATTCTATATCATTATGTTTAAAATTTTAGTTTGTACAACAAGTCTTCTATTTTTTATTATTAAATTTAGAAAATATTATATTTTTCTTATATTTTTACACTAGTATTAGAAATGGTGTTATTACTTTCAAATGACTTCTAAAAAAATGAAAATCTAAAATAAACACAAACCCTAACCATCTTATAAACTTTGATCATTATTGTAACACAAATGCGAAATCCTATAGTCTTATATAATTTTTGTATTCTTGCTAAGTCCATTTATTTTATTGAATGAAGCTAGGGAAACGGTTTACATAATTTTTTTTTTGTCAAAATAAGTTAAATTTAGAAAATAACTACACACAGATTAAGCATAGTTCAAGAGATCAAACATGACACATATATAAGAAACACATATGTAAGTGATAATATACACAAAACTATCAATATCCTTAATATTAATTATAATATTCTAAATACATAAAGTTATAATTCCTATTCTAACAATACATCATTAATAATTTTATCTAAATAATATTTCACTTTTCTTATAAATGTAAACTATTATTAAAAATAGCTTGGGAAAACTTTCAAATGACTTATGAAAAAATAGAAACCTTGAAAAAACACAAAGCCTTACCATTGTATAAACCTTTTGATTATTGTAATATAAATTTGAAACCTTATAATACAAAATATGTTTATAGGATAATGCATTTAATCAAAGTTGTAACAAAAAAGAAGAAGTTTTAAAAGCAACCATAAATCTACTACTAAGATATAAATTAAAATACAACACAAGTTTTTGTTCTATGTGTAAATTAAAAGGGCCAATAAGGTTTCCGTTAGAGGATTATTCTACTATTTAATTCATTATTTATTTTAATACAAACATGATATGTTAAAACTTAATTTTAATATGAACATGCTATGTTAAAACTTAAATATATGATAAAATATATCAACTTTAACTATAATGCTAAGTTATCTTTATCTTTATTACTATTGTTTAAGGTTACAATTAATTTTAATTTTGTCTATAAAATCAAATTTAACACAAACATGATAAGTTAAATCCATTAAGTATGAAATATGAAAGAATACAATGTTCTTTTTGTGCAAAGTTAAATTTTATAAACAAATTTAAATTAAACTATAGTAAGAATATGAAATTCAAATAAGATAACTCTATAACATTTGTTCTTCTATAATATTTTTAAATAAAGCTAAAGTTTATTTAAATAAAATCAAATTAAACTATATTCAATATAAAATTAAAATAAGGTAACTTTACAACATTTCTTCTTCTATAACTATTTAACAAAGTTATATTCTATAAACACATTTAAATTAAACTATAGTAAGAATATGAAATTCAAATAAGATAACTCCATAACATTTCTTCTTTAATAACTTGTTTAATAAAACTAAATTTTATAAATAAAGTCAAATTTAATTTTAATCCTAAACTATGATTTAGCTAATAAGGTTACTCCACATGTTTAATTCATTATCTATTTTATTGTTTACCCCATAAGGTTACTCTGTAATATTTATTCTTCTATAATAGATTTAGTAAAGCTAAATTTTAAAAATAAGATAATAATTTATTAATTTTATATAAGAATGTATAATCTATTTTACAAAGCTTTATTTTATAAATAAATTGTATGGTATTCAAATAACATAACTCTATATAATATCTCTTCTTCTAAGTGACTTGTTTGCCCTTTTATTATTCATGGAAAGAGAAAGGCTTTTTTGGATCTAGAAATAGAAGAGATATTACTAACTCTTGGTCTGATAAAACTGCCCAACTGAAAATTGTTTGACCTACATGCTCTTCCAAGACTGAGACTGAAAATGAAGAACTAATTTTGTTAAAAAATGTGCTAGAGAAATAAGGATTTCCAAATGGCACAACACCTATTGTGCTCTATAACCTGCAAGTTCCCCTCTCCTTTTGCTTTTCAAATTTTGGATATCTAAAATAGGGGAGGATCCATCCTCCCACACTGGTTCCTTTGGCCATTTTCCATCGAGACCATCCACTAACCCAATGTTTCCTAAGGTTGAAAATGGTCTAGCACTTATCTTGTAAGACAAAGGCAATGGGTGTTGACTAACCCATTGAAACCCACAAAAATGGCTGGAAATCTGTGTCGGTGGGGGCTCTAGCAACATACTTGAATCGGTCTTGGTCAACATTACCACCATAGAAGAAAGGAATGTGATATACTCTAACTTGGTGCTAGATAAAACCATGGAAATCTACATTTGGCTTAAGTGGGTAAATTCCTAAACTTCCAACCTTCATTTGAGATGATCACAAAATTGGGGCTTTAGGGCAATGGAAAATGAAAGGAAGTATTTCATTCTCTTCTATGTTAGGCATCCTTTTTCTCTTCAAGTTTATGATTGTTGAGGACCTCTCTACTTGATCTTGTAGGGTTGTGGGTATATGGAAACACCCCCTCACTCTAGCTAAATGAAAGCCAATGTTTGACCTAGCCATGGATTTTTTGTGCATGGCTCCTATTTGGATGTGGTTGCATGGTCTTCCATTGGAATATTGGGATGAGAAGATATATCATTGGATTAGGGACTCTTTTGGAAACTGCTTTAGTATGGATGGTGTCACTCTGTTCAAATCCAAGTTGGTATTTGCTAGATTTTGTGTTAATGTGGCTATAAAAAAAACCCTCCCCACCTTTGTCATCCTAATGTCAAGGTTTTGGAAGCACATACAATAATTTTTTTATGAAAGTGTGTCCATGTTTTGTTAGAACTGCAAAACTAGGGGTCACATTGCAAATACTTGTACATTGACAAAACAAAAAGCTAAGGAAAAACTCTCCTCACTTGGGGCTATTAATATAGATGAAGGGGAATGTCCAAAGACCAGTGAATCCTAGTGTGAGGTTTTTACTAATAGCTCATAAGGAAAAAATTGAAATTTTATAATGGAGGTACAAGATGGCCCATTAGGAGAAGGGATCCAACAAACCCTTTTTGAGAAGGAAACTATGTTTTTAGATCTTGGCCATTTCGTGGTTGAGATTAAGCAACCTGAGGTTTCCCCTGAGAAGGATTTAGACAACCAACAAGTGTTGGTGGAAGTGGCAAGCACCATAGTTCCAATTTTCTATCCCAATGTGATTGGAGAAACCTAGATGAAAGAAGGTTCTCTACATGAGACCCTTGATGATCTAGTGAGTGTTAATGATCTCGCCATGTATATATCACAAAGCCCCCTAAGGTGGGGATAGTCAATGACCTCTAGCAATAGGTAGTGGAAACTTTGGCAGATCTTGACACTAATGAGGAGGATGGGGAGTGTGAAACACAAAAGAAGAAGACTAAAGACAAAAAGATTGAAAAACTAGATGTGAGTGGAGACTCTGCAAGTAGAAGACCTAAAGAAAGGGTAAGGTGCCCAAAATTTATTGCAACGAAGATTTTTTCCAGAAGGAAGCTCACCTTAGACACTCATTATTGAGGTAAGAAATGATCTTCCTCTCTTGGAATATAAGAGGGCTTAACAACCCTAAAAAGAAATTTTCTATTAAATAATACATTTTTTAGGACAAGGTGGATATCCTTATGGTCTAAGAAGTTAAAATGATTTTTTCTAACTTCTCTAAAAAAATTAACAACCTCTAGTTGGGCTCCATTTTATTTTACTCTGAATCTAATGGTGCCTTAGGGTGTATTGCTACTCTTTGGAACCCATTTAGACTCAAAGGTTCTCTCCTTTCCTTTTTTGAAAACTATCTTTTAGCCTCTTTTGTTAAAGATTAGAACCATTAGTAGATTTTTAATGTGTATGCCCCTAATACTAGGGTTGGAAAAGAAAAAAAATTGTGGGAAGAATTACAAAACTATTTATAGTCCTTCCCTTTTGATAATAACATGTTTGGAGGGGACTTTAACTCCATTCTTTTCCTTTCCAAGAAGGTTGGTGGTATTGCTGACTATAGTCATTACATGGGGGGCCTTGTGAGTTTCATAAATAGTACCAACCTAACAGATATCACTTTCACTAGAAATCCCTTCACATGGACTAAAAATTGAAAAGGAGCTCATTTGATCTAGGTTAGATTGGATAGATTCCTCGCCTCCTCTTCCTGGGTGATTATTAATGAATCTCTCTTGAAGTCCCTATCTAGTA
This sequence comes from Cupressus sempervirens, assembly GCA_028749045.1. Lineage (NCBI taxonomy): Eukaryota > Viridiplantae > Streptophyta > Pinopsida > Cupressales > Cupressaceae > Cupressus > Cupressus sempervirens. Next base: position 568,201,713 of record CM053789.1, on the reverse strand, counting down.
CTATACTTGATCACAACCTCCTAATATTTAGATGGAAGAATTCCCCACTATGGGGCCATCCCCCATTTATCTAAGAAATCATGTGGAGCTCCCACCAATCCTTTAGGAAGATGGTGGAATACCCCCATAACATATACTACTATATTTAGAGTCTCTTCTAAGTTGGATCTAATTAAAATTGAGGTTAAAGTCTAGAGTACGCTTAATTTTAGAGCCATGTTTTTTACCAAGAAAAATATTGCTAGATCACTTTCCCACCTCCATGCCCAATTGGCTAAAGGGAATGCCTAGATGGATATTCAACACAAGGAAGAAAAGTGCAGAAGGGAGTGGAAGAAACTCTTGGGTTGGGAAGAAACTATTTGGAAGTAGCATTTGAGGTTTCAATGACTAAGGGAAGGGGATAAGAATACTACCTTTTTCCACATGTCTTACACAAATTATAAAATAAGAAGTACTATTTATACCTTGCATAATGAAATGAGAGAAACCTATAATGACAAGTGGTTATTGGGGGGATTGGATACCAACTCTTTCAAATCCTCTTTTGCCTCTAATGACACAGACTCAAGAATGTACCATGACCAACTTCCGTAAAAAATTTCTAGAGTGGTTACCATTGAAGATAATCAACACATTCTAGAAAGCATTTCAAATTGATGAAGTTAGGGAAGCTATGTTCTCCATGAATGCATACAAATCCCTAGGCCTAGATTAATTCCCCCCATACTTCTACCAAGAATTTTGGGAAATTGTGGGGGTGGATGTGTCCAAAGGAACTAGAGACTTCTTTAGGATTGGTAAAATCTTATGGAAACACAATAAAACCTTTATTATGTTGGTCCATAAACATTATACCCCTATTAACATTAATGATTACAAGCCTATTAGCCTATGTACCATTTTCTAGAAAATTCTCTCCAAAATGTTGGTGAACATGATCAAGAACATCTTGGAGGAAATTATCAATATTAATTAGGAGGGTTTTGTCCTAGGAAGGAAAATTCTAGAGATTTCCATTTCAACTTATGAAATCATCCACTCTATGGAAAAAAGTAGGAATTGGTGTATAGCCTTGAAACTTAATAGCCCAAAAGCTTATGATAATGTTAACTAGTTGGTTTTGTATGAAACTCTTTCTTGCTTTGGTTTCAATAATAAAATTGTCAATTTAATTAAAGAACATATTAAAATTATTAACTATTATGTTATTATCAATAGAACTCTTGGGAAGTTCTCTGGCCCAAATAGATGCCTTAATTAGGGGGACCCCCTCTCTTTGTATCTATTTAGAATGATTGTTCTGGTCTTAGGAAGGAACATGCAACATCTAGTAGATAACCAAAAAGTCAAAGACATTAGGCCAACCTCAACCCTCCTCTCCTCTATTATCCAACATTTTGTGGATGGCACCTTTTTCTTTGGTGAATCCTTAGTGGTGGGAGCTAGAGAATGAAAATTTATGTTGGATCATTATGTGAATGCTTTAAGTCAAAAAATCATAACATTTTTCTTTGATATAGACCATGATATTTAAAGAAAGATTATCAAGATCTTGGGATGCCAACCTTCCAACCTCCCTTCTACCTACCTTGGCCTCCCTCTCATAGTAAAGGATGTTATGACTAGTTTCTAGGATGCTATCTTGTAGAGAACACAAAAGAAACTCGTAGGGTGGAAGAGAAAACTCCTTAGTCATGTGGGTAAACTCCAACTCCTAAAATTTACCCTCCAAGGTATATTAGTCTACTTCATATCCATCTTCAAAATCACAGGGGTGATGTATGAAAAACATGAAATGATACTATGCCACTTCCTATGGTCTAGAACTAAAGAAAAAAAAGCCCTCCTTTATTAATTGGGACACAGTCTATTCCCCAAAAAAAATTGGTGGCTTGGGCTTAAGAAAAATTAGAGACATCAACAAAGCCCTCAATTGTAAAATGCCTTGGATGCTAATGTTGGAAAAGAAGGATTGTTGTAACATCATGCATGCTAAGTAATTGCAAGGTGTAAGTTTCAAGACTAAGTTTAAGGATAGTAATCTTCCCTAGGTTTCTAAAATCTAGATCAACATTACCAAATGCGAAGCTCTCTTATAGATAGGTCTAATATGGCAGCATGGAAATGGTCAAAGATTTAATTTATGGAGGGATAAATGGAATAACTCACTTCATTTGAATACTAGTACTTGAATCATAACTTGGGTACCATGTTAACACAAAGATTGGGGGATAAAGTGGAGGGGTATATTAGTAATAGAAGATGGATCAATTTAGGAAAAGTGGTCAATGATCAGGGGTTGCATGTCTTTTCCCAAGATTTGACTAAACAAATGAAGCACACTAGGATCCCACAAACTAACATAGAGGATAGAATTCTTTGGGTCCCTACACCTTCAGGATGTTTTTTCACTAGATTAGCTTATGACCTCACTCTTTCTCCCTAGTGCTATCCTTGAATGTGTACACTCAAAAGGTATTGCACTCTAAACCCTTCTATCCAAGTGATCCCATGAGTTCAAAATGCTTAGATGTTAGCTTAGATCTCCCTATCCACATAGTGTAAGAGAGTATATTTGAAGATTAAGAAGGCTCTTAGTCAAGCCTTAAAGATACTCTTATTGCTAGTAAACCATGAAATGGGAGGTTCCAAAGATAAGATGCAAGAATGCAAATGTCCACAAGGAGTTCCTCAAGGATGCAATGGAAGTATGAAGATTAAGCTACATGAATATGCAAAATGTAGCTATTCTTTGCAATGATGAGAGTGTTACAATCTAGCTATTATGCTATGTGAGATAGATTATAATAAAGGAAACTAAACTATCATGCAACTATGCTAAAATGCCATGGATGAGAGAATGTAGACAAGAAATAGAAGTTCTCCACAAAAAGCTCTTAAGAATTCAAATGGTACACTTGTAGCATAACAATACTTAAGAGTCTTGATCCTTTGACAAGGGGAGAGCTCTCTTTTTTAAGGTTGTATGGATGGTAACGATCAAGGTCAAGATGATGGATGATCAACAGTGGAATTCAAAAAGAGGAGTGATCCATGTGCAGACACAAGTCAACCAATAGAATATAAGTTGACTTCCCATATAAGACAAAAGTCATAAATCCTTTTTTTTTAAATTGTAAAATAGAAAAAGGACTTTATGTGTACACTTTAAGTGGGTTAGAAGAATGGGTTCTTTTATTTAATTAAAAGGGGACATTTTATTTTAATCAAATAATGAACTTAGGATAGCATGGTCAAACTATAGGTTATAATTAGATTAATTGATTATTAGCAATCTCGTCTAGGTAAATGACTAATTAAATTAGCCAAAATGATGAGAAGGGAGCTAATAATGTAGATGACCATTTTTAGGTGATTACATTTTCCCCTCTTTAACTAATGTGTGATCAATCTAGGAACACATTACGCAAAATAAAATAGAAGCCAAGTAGGAAGCAATAGATATAGATATTTGATTCCAAAGAATGAAATGTAGAAAGAGATAGTAGATCCTAAATATACAGCTTGATAGTGATAGTAATGAACACTAGGAAAAAGATGATGTCATAATTCAAGAAGAATGCTAACACCTAGCAAAGCATATAGATCAAGAGAAAATGAAAAGATCAAACATGTGCTCCTAAGAAATAGATAGCTATAGCAAGCAATGATAGAGTATTTCTGCCCCCTTGAGATTGAAATCAAAATGAGGTAAGGGGATTCAAAAATGAGTGAGATATGAGAAAATTGAGATATAGCAGTGTCTAAGATGACAAATAGATGATTAGAACCAAAGAGTGACCATATAGAAATGATAGAATGCCCTAATTTGACTAGAGTTGACCACAAAAGATAAAATATAAAAATTAGGTCAAATCAAGTAGACTGGTGATTTTAAACATGAAAAGGTAAATTTGAAGTAGATATGAGGTGTAGAAGTGATGAAGACATGAAGAAATGAAGATGGCCCAACGATGATTTTGAGATTAGACCAAAGAAGATTAGCTAACTACTTAGAATAAGGTAGAATTTTAGAATGCAATTTTGACTACCAAGATGAACTCAAATTTTGATTTTGATCTTGAAAATGGATCTAGGAAATCAAAATTATGTAAGAGGTCAAAATTCTATATAGATGTGATGATAGGATAGTAAAGAGATGAAGTGAAAGATCAAGAAGGTAAAAGGACATGATAAGGAAGAAAGAAAAGAAAGATATGAAAGTAGTTAGCCTATACATCCACTAAAAAATCATTAAGAGATAGCTCTCCCCATATGAAAGAATGCAAAACTATACTAGAGAATGATCCTATAATGCAAGCTAATATGCAAACTAGCTCACCAAAAGGAAGCACATAACATTTGGAATCTTAATTTCATCATTGAGCATTTATTAGGGACATCATGAGATCATACAACCATCACTAGTATAACTATGAGGATATGAATATGAATGATATCAAATAGGGATGTGGAAATCCAATCTAAGCATCATAGACATGTAAGTCAAGATAGCTACATGATTAGATTCCCTAAGTTTGATTTAGCAAGATTACACCTGTATCAAGGCATAAGTGCCAGGACAACCCCTGAGTGTGGTCTTCCAAATATAGTGAAGGATGATACATTTTTTAGTCAAAGTGTCAAATAGGATAAGCATGGATGCTTTAAACACTATAGATGAACAAAGTAACCCACAAGAAGAAGAAAGGAAACATGCTCGATGCCATCAGTCTTCTAGTCCATGCCATCCTTGAAATACTATTAATGAGGGAACATAGAAAATAAATTATCATAAACAACACACAAAGTAGATAAATTTCATCATAGCTTAGTCATTCAAATGTTTAAGTACATGTGTGTAAGTCACTTGGCTATTTCTTCAAGATTTGATTCTAATAGTGAGTAATATTGTGAGACATCCTAGACTATAGGTAAACTATCTAAGTGTTGAGAAACACTTGATGTCAAGTTGGAGGTAGTGTTGAGAAACACTATTGTGTGAGTTGTTAAAGAAACCCTAATGCATAAGGAAACCTCAATAGGCTAAGCAACTACACCCCTAAGATGAGGACAAGAAATAATCCCAAGCTAGGAAATGTGGCATGAAGCAAGTGAGACTGATAGACATCGGTGCAAAGGTCTCAAGTAGTGCCTATTTCCAAGTTATTACCACTTGGAAAAAAAATTTCAAGACTTTTTTCATTTTTTTTTTTGTATTTTTGTATTTTTAAATTTTTTTGGTGATGCATCAAAGTGCCTATTGCTAGGTTTTCACTAAGATGATAATTTTTTTAGGACATTTTCTGACTTTTAGAAATTTTTTAGGATCAATAAGTATGTACAAGATAGCTAAGCTGCAAGCCTCTAAACATAGAACTTCTTCAAATGTAGGACATTGATAGGCTCTACAAGTTCTTCCCCTTTAGGAGTAGATAGTTGATAAGTACTAGACCCAAATTTTTTTGTGATAATGTATGGGCCTAATCAATTAGGTTCAAAATTTTGCTTTTTCTTTCTATGCTACTAATTTTTTGGACTACTCTCTAAGTACAAGTTCATCAACTTGAAACTCACACGAATGAACTTTCTTGTTATACTAAGCAGATAAACACTTTTTATAAACTCTCATGTGATCAAAAGAAACCTTACAACATTCATCAAGAGTCTCTAATTCTTGTAGTCACATAGCTCTATGGTCTTCATCAGTTATCAACCCATGCAAGGAGACACACAAGGAGGGTATCTCAACTTCTAATGGGAGAATGGTCTCAGAACCATAGACTAGAGAAAAGGGTGTGGCCCTTGTAGGGGTATGAATGGTAGTTCTATAGCCCAAAGTGCTAGATTTATCTAAAGGTTCCAATCTTTCCCAGACTTGTGAACAATTCGATGCAAGATTTTCAGCAATGTTTTTTTGGAGTCCTCAACTTGGCCATTCCCTTGAGGGTAGTAGATAGAAGACCAATGTTGTTTGGTTCAAAATTTCTTGCATAGCTATTTGAGATCCTTATTCTTGAATTTTCCTCCATTATCAATAACAATGGAGGAAGGAATACCACAATGACAAATGATGTGGTTTAGTATAAACAAGGCAACATGTTTGCCTGTAGTAGCATATAGTGGCACAACCTTAACCCCTTTGGTTAAATGCTTAGTTACTGTAATGATGAACTTGTGAACACTAGATGAAATTGGGTGAATTTTTCTGGCCAAGTCAAAGGCCTATTGCTAAAATGGCCAATATGTCATAGAGGGAATAACCTCATGTCTAGAGCTTGAATTAAGTTGCCATGAAGTTGACATTTTTGACAAGACTTAGCATAACAAAAGACATCGACTTGCATGGTTGGATAGTAATAACTCACCCTAAGTAGTTTTTGAGCAAGTGCAAGGCCATTAGAATGGGTCCCACAAATGTTGTTGTGGACTTCAGCGAGTGCCTTTTCAGACTCTTCTAGCTCTAAACACCTAATCAATGTTCTGTCTAGACTTTTCCTATACAAGTCACTAGAGATGAAAGTGTAATGTGAAGCATTATGGAGGAGTTAGAATTTTTGGTTGTGTGTGAGGGTTTTAGGAATAACCTAGTCACAAAAGTAAGAGAATATAGCCATGTAGTGGGAGGAATCATGACCTAAAATAGTGCAATCACTTGGTTATTGGAGAAGTCATAAGTGAGATGATGTAGTTCTTCTCCTAAGGACTCAAATTGTGATTCATGTTCTTGTAGTTGGAGGATAGATGCTAGAGTGGCCATAGCATTAACAACCTTATTTTTAGCTCTAGGAATTTGCTAGAATGTCACAAAAGTGCAATAGTTCCTTAGAGCATCTATCAACTTCTTGTAAAGTATCAACTTGTCATCCTTTATTTGATATTCATTGTTCACTTGGTTTATAACAAGTTGAGAATCTCCATAGATGTGTAATTTAGTGATTCTCCATTCAAGGGCCATTTTGATCCCATTTGTTAATGCCTCATTTTCTACAATGTTTTTTTTACAAGGGAATAAGAGTTTGTAGGATTTTGGGATCATATATCCATGAGGGGAAATAAAAAAGACACTAGCTCTAGCTCCATTCTATGTATGAGAATTGTCAAAGAATATTTTCCAAGTTCTCTTAGCAATGTACATAATTGAGGCATCTAGAAATTCAATTTTCATGGGTGTTGTATTCTCTAGTGAAAAATCAGCCAATTGGTCAGCTATGGCCTATCCTTTGATGGCTTTACATTCAACATACTAAATGTCAAATTTTGAAAGAATTATCATCCATTTAGCTAGATGACCAATAAGCATAGCTTTTCTCAACAAATATTTCAAAGGATCAATTTTAGCAATCAGGTGAACTGTATGTGCCAACATGTAATGTTAAAGTTTTTGAGAAGCAAAGACCATTGCAAGATAGGCTTTCTTAATACTAGTGTAGATCATTTCATAAGTAACCAAAGTTTGACTGATGTAATATATACCCCGTTCTTTACTATTCTCATCACTTTGGGACAATAGTGCTCCTAGAGAAGAAGTCATACCTAAGATATACAAGATGAAAGGTTTTCCTAGAATAGGTGGCATCAAAACTAGAGGTTTGTCCAAGTACCCTTTGATTTGGTATAGACATTATTGACATTCATCATTCAAATATGAGTAGAGCCTTTATGAAAATTATTGTTGAAAGATTGAGCTTTATCAGCCAAATAAGAAATGGATCTTGTTATGGATTGTAGACATCCTTGTAGACTTCTAAGTTGACTAATATTCCTTAGAGGAGGCATTTCCATGATAGCTTGGACTTTTTAAAGATCAACCTCAATGCCTTTTGTTGAGATAATGTAGCCTAGGAATTTTATAGATGTGACACCAAAGGCACACTTTTTTGGGTTCAACCTAAGTCAAAATTGTTCCATACGGTCCAATATCATATACTAAGGTCTCCAAGATGTGTCTCTCACTTTCTAGATTTAGCTAGTGTGTCATCAACATAGTCTTCCATTTTTTATGCATCATATTGTGGAAGATGGTGGTCATTGCTATTTGATAGGTAGCACTATTATTTTTGAGCCCAAAGGGCATGACATTCTAGCAAAAGGTACCCCAGGCACATGTAAAAGTTGTCTTCTCTTGATCAGTTGGAGCTATCTTAATTTGGTTATCAGAAAATCCATCCTTAAGGGAGTACATTTAATAATCCACAGTCATGTCCACTATCATATCTATGTTTGGTAGTGGAAATTCATCCTTGGGGCATGCTTTTTTTAGATCTCTAAAATTAGTAAAAATCACATAGATTTATCATGGTTAGACACATGTACAATGTTGGAAATCCACTTTGCATATTCAATGGCTTTGATAAAGTTTGTGCTCAAGAGTTTTTCCAACTTTGATTTGACCAATAGTGCAACATGTGGATGCATCTTTCTCAATTTTTGTTTGACAAATTTAACACCAAGAGAGATAGATAAATGATGCATGATAAGATTTATGTCAATCCTTGGCATATATGAGTACGTCCATGTGAAATTGATCTTCTTGTCTTGAAAGAATTTGGCAAAATTCTCCTTTTCATTAGTTAACAGTGATTGAGCCACATGGATAATTTTAGGAGATTCCTCTATCCCCAAGTTGATAGACTATGTAGGTTCAATGAGAACCAAAGATCTATACTAAAAATAGCTTGGGAGATTCCCAACTACCTCATCTACAAGTGCCTTAGGGAGGTTTTCACCATTAGATACACCTTTATTATTACCATTTTGAGGGTCAGATACCACCACAGTATGGTTTTTACCATTTGACTGCTTATTTTTTCTTTGGAGTTTATGAGTAAGGTACTTGATATCTAATTCCATCATGTTAATCATAGGTTTTTTGGTGGAAGAAGTGATGGGTGCAATGGCATTTAGGTAAGAAGAAATCTCATAATCATTTTGAAAAGACAATATTTCAAGGCTTTGAATTTGGACTGACCAATCTAGGAGAACAGGATGAATCAATGAGAGTGATGTGGAAGCTTTAAGGTTTTTAACACAAAAAGAGTCATCTCTAGTGACATGAAAAGTTGAGCCTATAATAAATGTTGCAAAGGAGTCCAGATCAAGAATAGACCTAGAGGGACCAATGTGATCCACTAAAACATTTTGTGAGTCGAACTCATCTGACCCTATACTAGACTCTTCAACTACATTTGGTTGGGTTGAATAGGCATGAATGCAATCCACTCTAGCTCACAAGATACATATGAAAGGATTTAAATTTCATATGTGTGAGAGTCTCTTCTCTAATCTCTAGTAATTAGAAAAACAACATTTTTTCTAATCCTTCCTCTATTCATGTCTTCAAGGGTGGATTCCTCTTGTTCCAGTTGTTGAGAAGTGGAAGCTTCATCATCATTATTGGTAGTTGGTATTCCTTCTCCCCAAAGGAGAGAAGTGAGAGGGATAAAGTCCTCATCTTGCAAAGTGGCAACAACAAAGGAAGGATCATCATCCTTTGATTTGCTAGACATGGGTGCACTTTGATCAAATGTTGGTATGTCATCTTCTAACCCAAAACCTAGGTTAGTAGTATCTTGAGTATCACAAACTTGAGTATGACTTAAAGGTTCAACTAGAGCTTTTTTATTACTATTTAAGGACCCATGGACCTAATAGCCCATATTTGCAATCATTTTATATCATTTTCCATAATGTTTAGGAGAAATGGGTGTAGTGACTATGACTTGCTCCTCATCTTCCTCTTCCCTATAGATCCGATCTTTAATTGCTTGTTATTCTTTCTTTGCTTTTAAGGGAACTGAGGACTACACAAAAGTGCCAAAAAGAGTCATGGTAGAAGTAGAAGGCTTCTTTTTGGTAGATGATTTCCCATAAGACTAAGGGGAATCAAGTAAAGAAACAATAGATTCTAGAGTGTATTCATCCATGTCGAGGCTCATCATTTTCAATTTCTATTCACCCTCTGTAAAGGATAGTGTTAGTTCATGAGAAGAGTGATTATGTGGAACCAGTGTTTCAATAGTAGATAATGTATTGATAGACATGGAGTTATCACCAGGGATAACTATCTTAGTACCATTGAAGGGGAACTTGATGCACTGATGGTACATAGAAGATACATCTTGCATGTCATGAATCCATGGTCATCCCAACAAGAAATTGTATGCAAATGGTATGTATAGGACTTGAAAAATGAAATCCTTCTCAATTGGACCAACTCTAATTGGAAATACAATTAGACCTTTGGAAGGTATTTCAACCTCATCATAGGCTTTTATAGTGATCTTGCACCTAGGGTAAATGGAAAATGTTGACATGCCCAACTATTGGATAACATTAAATGAAATAATGTTTAACCCTGGACCATTGTGTATCAAGAATCAACAAATGAAAGTATGGAAGATTTGGACTTCAACATGGAGAGAAAGGTTGTGGGGATGGCTAAGAGCTTAGTCATCTTCTTCAAAAAAAGTGAGATGAAGAGATATGGTTCACCATAGCTTGGAATCATTCCACATCAATATGAGTGGGAATATTGATAGAATGTAGAGCTTTTTCAAGGATATCCTTGTGCAAAGGGGATAAATCTACCAACTCAAAAATGGAAATTTGATTTAGGGTCTACTATAGTTGGCTAACAGGGTCATAATTGGAGATTGTAGAAGTATTTAATTGTTTAGAAGATGAAGTATTCTTAGGATCATGAGAAAATTTTAGGATAACCTTAGATTTCCCCCTAGTGATGACATTAAGCAGTTCACTCTATGAAGAGGAAGATTCAACCACTAGGAGGACCACCTTAGGTGTAGTATTATTATGATGTTGAGGAACATGTCACATTTATAGGACAACTTTTGGTAATTCATCTTTAGCATCATAATTGGGTTGGTTATCATCATTAGGACTCTCCATGCATAAATATTCAATGGGCTCAAGCATGGCTATAATTTTGTTTGTGTCAACATAAGCATAACTGATTTTGGTTTCATAATTCTTCTTAGTAGCTTTGGATGTTTCACCTTTCTAGTATTTTGGCAAGGCTTGTTTAAAAGCTTTGTGGCCAGCATTTTTAATGAGGCCATCTATGAAAATACCAACCTCAATAAGATCTTGAATTATGTCTTTGAGCTTCAAACAATTTTCTATGTTGTGACCCTTGCTTTGGTTATAATTGCAAATTTGATCCTCTCTCCACCATACAGGTCTGATGGGTGGGTCATAGGGATGGGAGTTATCTGGTAAAGTAACCAACTTTTTTGCAATTAAGGTTTTCAAGACCACTTTTTAAGGTTCAACCATTTGTGTATAAACACATCATTGTTTGGTAAATTTAGAGTTATTTTTAGATGTTTGTGGTTTCAGACCTTCTTGTTGTTTTCTAGCATAGATAGTATTAGAAAGGTTACACATAGGTTCCTTGGTCTTAGGGGTGTCCACTACCCCATCATTGGAAATATACTTGTTTTTATTCAAAGGTTTGCCTTTTTCCTTGCCATTTCCATTATTATTATTATCTTTGTTTACAACAATACCACCCTTATTGATAGCAACATCCTCAATGCAATATGTGTTTTCAACCATTGCATTAAAAGATGTGAACAACTATTTTCTTGGATGAAAGTATAGCTTAGGTACAAGTGTTTTGACAAAAATGTCAATTTTCTCAGCTTTAGGAACTTGCTGAGGGTACTTAGAGTATAGGGATATCCATCGTTGAAGGTATGTTGCAAAGAGTTCTCCTTGTTTTTTCTTTATTTGGCATAAGTCCAACACAGTTACAGGATATTGAATGTTATAAGAGTATTGTTGGATAAAGTGTTGTGATAGCTCATCAAATATTTTAATGGGGGGAGTCAATTTTGTGAACCACTCCATAGCTTGTTCTCTTAGAATTCTAGGAAACAAATGCATAATATAGGAGTCCTCATGCATGAAATCCATGTAATAGCATAGAAATGCCTCACAAGATTGTGAGGATCACCATTTACATCATATTTTTCATACTTAGGAACCTCTATATCCTTGGGAAATGGAGGCATGTATAAACTCCTATCAAATGGAAGAGCATAGATTTATTCAATAAATGATGTCTAGGTGGCTCTTTGGTAGTTTGAAATTATGCAAGTTGTTTAATTAGTTCCTACATTTCTTCCCTCAAGATTTGAGCCTCAGTAGGTTCTCATTTTTGGTTTATTTGTTACACATCAAAGTCATGGGGAAGCTTCCATCTTTTGGTCACCATATACTAAAAATATTGATCCCCATTTTACTCTAAAGATTTTAGCATTGATTTTTGAGTGAGTTCATATTGTTGAAAATTTACAACATCCTCACTAGTGATCTCTTCATCACTTTCATGTTGTGATTGTCTAGGTAGTGAAGGTAATGCCCTTGCATTGACTTTAGGAGTCCTTGGGGGTCAGTGATTTCCATGATTGCCACCAATAGGAATGTGCTCAAAAGGATTATGGTAATAATCTCTTCTAGTTTCCTCATTGTGTGTATGGTGGTTAGCTTTAGCTCGTTGATCCACTCTTTCCCTAGTGTAGATGATTTCCAAAAGTCTTTCATTTTTGTGTGCTTTCTCTTCTAAGTGGTGCTTGATCTTGTCAGGTTGCATGTTGTTCGAAGTATTTTCACCTATGGGTGTGTCAAAGGATGTTCCAAATGGATTCTTGAAATTGTAAAGTGGATTGTGTCAAACATTTTTTGTCTACACTTGGCTAGAATTAGGGTCTTCCACACAAGGATTTCTAGGTGGAGTTGCTAACTATGTGAAAATGAAAGGGGAATGACTACTATTACCAACTTGGAACCTAGTTGTGACTAGCATGTAAAGATTTTTCTTTGCTTAGTAAGACAAGAAAAGCATGTTATATTTGAAGCTCTTACAATCAAGATTAGTCACTTTTCAAAGTATAGAAAATGGCTTGTCAAACAGTTCTCAAGAACTTACAGCACTAGTGACTCAAGCCAAGTGAGCAAGCAAGAAGCTCAATAGTGAGTAGCTAGTATAGAATGGTAACTATATTTTTACAAGTGATCATCAATGATGTTTCAAGACTTACATATGATGGACTAAACCCATCTTTTCAACTTTGCACAACACTTAACATATAGATGTGTGGCTAGGACTAGGAAGGACTCAAGTGACAAGACCCCAGATTAGGAAAAGTAGAACATAGACACTATTTTGGTAGCAAATAGTCGCAAGAAATATTTTCTCAAAACCCAACTGATAGTATGAAAAAAAAGATATTGTGCAATATAGTTGTCATGCCCAAAACTTGAAGGCAAAAACACACACACACTTTTTTTTTTTTTTTTGAATTAATAATTAAACATGCCCTAGGTTTGAAATGATTGATAATAGTTTTAGTACAGGTTCTTCACTTTTCGTCTTAAGGTTATAAACATGAGGGCGATTACATTATTAAGATTTGAAAACTTTAGTTATAAGATTTATATCGATAGGCTTATTTAACTTTCAACAATAAGAAAACAATTATTTAAATGACAAGCAATTGTATTCGAGTTTAGATTTATTGAAAATGTATAATCAAAATCAACTATAACTTCTTAGACAATAATCAATTTACAACCCAATCGATATTTAAAAGTCACTTTAGGGAAAAACAATTTGACTAGAATTCAAACTGAATATATGTGTATCAAATTGATTACTTTAACCTTTCAACTACAAAACCACTTAATCATTTTAACAGTAATCTTCATTAATTTTTTTTTTCTTTTTTTTAAAAAAAACTTTAAGTAAAAGAAAAAAATAACACTAAACTATCAAATTTAACTATCATAAGTCCTAATTAATCATAACATAATACTAATTCTAAACTATACTAAATAATTTATACACTCAGACTAACTATCAATAACATGATAATGACGAACTAAAGCACAACATATAAATTAAATTAATTCTATGACTATTTGATTTAAAGCAAAACTAAAGTAAAATTATTGACATAATAAAAGAAAAATTAACTTAACTAGAATTAACACTAAAATCCAATCTTAACCTATACTATCAAAATTATTACTTAAACTAACATAATTAAAATGAACTAACTACGATTAAGCAAAAAAAAAAAAAAAAAAAAAAAACTAAACCATAATCATAAACTTAAAATAAACAAACTAACCTATACTAACACAACTTATTACTTAACAAATCAAGATTACATTTTACACTAACTATTAGAAGATGCTAATAAGAAAACGTTATTAAATAAATATCAATTTAAAAATTAACATTATTAATCAAATGACAAAACAAAATAATCTAACAACTAACCAAATTTATTAACAAATGAACTAATATAAAACTAAACTAAAATAACATATCAACTTAACTACTAAATTAACCACCCCAATCAATACTATTTCCTTCCAAACCCATGCGCTGACCTGACCATCCCATCTATGCGCTCTATCTCCAAGCACTGACAAAGGGTATGAGTCAGGTCTGTCCCCCATTGCGCAAGGCAGAGCCTACCAAGGACTAGACGCAAGGTAAGGTGGGGATAGAAGTTTCTTATTTGAAAAGCAAACAAACCTTTAAATCAGTCCCATCCCAAGTAAAGGCCTATGTCCCAAGGTGGATGTGAGCACGTCTTCCAAGAAAGCGCTTAGGAATGCGAGAAAGCTACGCTTGCCTCCAATGCTGTCCTAAGGATAGGGGGATTCATACCCCACCTAAAGCATTAAACTGAAACCACTTGCCCACCTATCCGCACACTTCCTAAGCATTTTCTTTCTTTCCAAATTGCACTCTGCCCAAGGGGAGGTCATGTGTTGCCAAGATAAAAAGGTATGAGAAGGATTAAAAAGGTAAATTTTAAACAGTTTCATGCCCAAGGAAATCATTCCATGGACAAGACAACCTGCGAAATTCTATGGAGGGGAAAAAGGGTGATGTCACCCTGAGCAAAATTAATGACTTGATTAATTTAAACTTTCCCAAGTCCATTTCAAGAGCTGGCGCCAACTAAGGAGGAGTTAAAGCAAAGTTAATCTGGTGAGGGATAGGATACTAAGATATTTATTATATTAGTTTAAAATTATGTTTACACCATTTCTAATATCATTATTATTCTAAATTAATTTTACAAGCCTTAACATATGTTTCAAAAGAGGATATTTAAAAGAATATTCTCTGCTCCAAAACAAGAATTATTACATTCTCTCATACAAACTCCAGCATCCTGTAGGTAGTTTTTTTTTTGATAATATGCCTTCTCTCTCTCTCTTGAAACTCATTGTATATTTCCTTGCAACTATATTACAACAATAGGTGTATACATTCTCTTATGAATTTCTAATTCATTATTCCCATGAACCTCAAATGGCCATGCATTTCAATGGAACCACATTTCATGAAATAACCATCTACATTCATTTACTATCTAATAAAACTGATGTATCAACATTGGAACAACATAATGAATAACTAGTCTTAAGGCAATTGAGAAAATGAGAGATCAAAATGATAATGCTCCACTCCTTTTTGAAGGGAGTATCAAAATACACAAAGTTATCCCTCTATCATGGTTCAATTTTAGCTTGGATCTCTTGACATAATTCTTCCTACATGTTCTTGCAAATTTATTTTCAACACAATCAACCATGAACTAAATCATTTCAAACTTGATAAATACACCATACTTTTACATGGATTAGTAATATCTCTCTCTCAAACTTGATAAAGACACCATACATTTACAAATTGCATCATGTATAATTGAACATCATTGTTGCATCTTATCTTTGATACACATTAAAATGACAACATAGGATACAAAAATTTTAAGAGAAGTAAATTTACTCAATCACTTATTTTATTATCAACCTGATTCAAGGCTCAGCCAGGAAAGAATCAGGAAGAAAACTCGACTTCGTTGCCATATATAATAAGGTTTAACAATACAATTTACAATAGGATCTCAATCCCAATTTTCAATAATTTCATCAAATTTTCTTCGTGATCCAAATCAAGGAGTTTGTAATGTCTTCTAAATCTCATTTCAAGAACCATGGAGGAAAACAATAACTGATCAGGTGACAACCAAGCTAAATCAAAGAACATCAAGCATGCATCATCACACATGGTTTACACATTAAGATTCACAATAAATCAAGACTAGGGAGAGGTGGATTCTTCCAACTGGAGAAGTCAAGCACAACACCAATTCAGATGCCCAATTGGGGCCAATAACCAAGAACTTCCATTCTTCCATTTAAACTTGCCATACTCATACCAGGTTTGTGCTGACGGGTAGGGGCCCATAACACCCTACCCTTTATCCCTCTTCTCATCTTGAGAAGAGACTCTACACAGGTTGGAGTCCAACTAAACAGACCTCTCCCAAAATTGGTCACTTTTGCCCTCTCCTAGGGTGAGTACTACCAAGACACCCATGCAAGGAAAACTCAAAATTTCAAACATAAACAAGAAAGGAATACAACCAAAAAGACATGGTTTACAAAACTTCCCAACATACCCACAACCATACAACAGTAAAATAACAACAAGGTAACAAGAACATGAAACAAAACATAAAAACTGAATAAGGGAGATGGGAGTTTCCTACCTTCTCAAGGAGGTAATGGCAATGAACAAATTTGAGTAGAGTATCCCTCCTTCCTTCAAGCTTCAAGAAATCTTCTCTAAATGTAGAGATTGGGTAACCCCCACTAGACCAAGGAAGGCCTCTAAATAAGCCTCCAACTCAACCACCCAAAAGGAGCAATAACTATTTCCACCCACTAGCCACACTAGAAACTCCTAACTCAACCTACACCTTGGTTAAACCCTAAAAGGAGGTGGGGTAAGACAACTCATGACAACCACTAGCAATTTTCGCACAAAGGCAAAAAGGGACTTTTTGAGTGCCCTCAAAAGTCAAAGCTAGGGTCTTAGGGGTTGGAAAAGACCCCTAACCCATACCTATACCTTAGGTTAGAATAAAAACATGTTTTAAAGCCTTAGGGAAGAGGTTAGAGTCAAATAAAAATCTAGAGATAAAATAGGTCTATCTAACAACTCTAACTTGCAATCTAGCCCTAAATCGAATAAGGGATGACTAACCCTTATTAAGAATCTAATAGTAAATTGACACTAACTTGAAACCAAAGGTTAAACAATTAACCCTAACCAGCATACCGATGCACATAACATTTTACGAGTGTCAAGCGACACTGAAAGAACGTAATTACGAACAATAGGGTTTCCATATTTTAGCACATGGAGATCAGTTTTGTTCCTCCGTAGGGTTTCTCGGCTAAATATCTGCACACTCATTGCACACATCAGTAGTCTCAAAAATCACATGTACATATAAACGTATATGTATCAAAAAAATTTCATAAATTAAAACATGCATCAAATAAGAGTTTCTTCATACTACATAATTCTTAACCATTTGAAATATCTTAAATCACATCTCAATCCTACATCTACTGATTTAGTCAACATACATATACATGAACATTAAATGACAATCATCAAATATATCTGAAAAAAAATAACATCACACAACATGAAATAATAAAATATGTTCTAAGCATTAGATAATGTCTCGACATCTCGAGTCGCGGATAACAAAATAAGAGTAATGTATCACTATGCTATGATGGGTCGGGGGCGGGGCCTCACAACAGTTCACAACAATGACATGATACTTTTCACTTGAGTGATAGTTCACACAAGGTAGGATGACAAACTTTTGTATAGTAGGAAAATAGAATTTATAATAACAGGGCGATACAATTTTTAGAAACAAATGTTGTGTGATATTTATCTAGAATATGTGTGATAAAGTGATAGTTTTATGTGAAAAAGGACAAGTTTTTGACTCAAAAATTTTATGTTTCAGTTTGACAGTCAAGTAATTTTCAAACCAGTCAGTGTGAGATTTCAGTTCATGTCAATTAACAACAAGGTTTGAAAATAGTAGGGGTTTTTAACATGTCTCAAACAATTTTAAAAGGGTAAAAAAAACCTTTCTAGTAAGCATTTGTAATATCAGAACAACCTTGCTACCAATTTCACCAAGATGTTTGATTTGCAAGAATGTTAGCACTGATTAATACATTTGAAAATAGTAGTCGAGCAATCTACCTTAGAGTCATGGTTCATTACTCAACAACTTGGCCCATACTTGATGCTCCTTCACCTCACACCAAGTGGTTACCCACAAGAGATGTCGGCTTTTTCATGGAAGTTCTTTAAGAAAAACCAAGGGAACACATATGGTGAGTGTAAAATCTTGGGGTGATCCAGGTAGTCCACTAGAATCAATCCTTGCACCAAGAAGTTGAGCAACAAAATAGGGTAGTTACTAACTTAGGGTGTTTAGAAAGGGCTTCCATTCATTATGTTACTCTTGCACCCACTTAAAGGACACCCCACCTTGCAGTGGGTAACAGACCTCATGGTCACAAGACCAACTTAAGTTTTATTTCCTAATGATCTCCTTATGGTCAAAATCCTATAAGCGATCACACTAAGTGAAGACAAACACTACATCTACCAAAGTTTTGTGTCCTTGATAGCCTTGAGTTTATAGTGGGTTGGAAGTGCTAGGTATTATCTTGTCCCCACTTGTGTCATTCCTCTTAGGTTGTCTAGGAGTAGGCCCTCTAAAGGATTCTAACTACCAAAATTTGGATCCACTCTCAAGGGTCAAGATTTTTGATTCACCACAAGGGTGAAGAGAATACTCTCCTATCTTGATTTCTTCTCCCAAACATGCCAAGAAGATCCAATTATCCCCTGTCTTTTAGAATCCAAAGGAAAGTCAAGATTTTTGATTCACCACAAGGGTGAAGAGCATACTCTTCTATCACTAGGAACCTCAATTGCAAGTTTAATGTGCCTATGAAAATAAAACAATTAGTAGATGTTGCACATGGAATAAAAAGGAAAAAAGAAAACATGTTTTGTTTTTATGCATTGGGAAGCCCTGCAAACAATTGTTAGTAGCCCTTGTGCATTTGAAGCTTTGATGTGTTCTTTTTAAGGAATTTAGGAAAATATTTCAAGGTAACACCCTACAATCACAATCGTTAGCCCCACAAATTAGCTTCAAAACAAAATGTAATCTACAAATAAAACCTCTATAAAATAGCTAAAGACCTATAAAAACCAATAAGTAACAAGAAACAACTAAAACATTGAAAAAACTACCCAAATAGAAAGCAAATTTGAGTCAGGCAACAATTATTGTTTGAAGTTTGTCATGTGATACTTCTCAGTATATTTGCGCGACAGTATCTTCCTATGTGATATTTTTGCCTAAGTTAGGCAATATAACTTACAATACTGAGGTTACAGTGTTCAGAATAGTCATTCGACACTATTTCCAAAATGTATCACCCTATAGTTATAAGAACTATCATACAAAATTGGAAAAATGTCGCCCAAAATCTACGATTGTAAAACAAGAAAAATTGTGAACATAATGTAGAAAATGCATAAATGTAGCAAGAAGAAGAGAAAAACTAAGACATTCTTCCCCATGGTGGGTGCCAAAAATTTACACTAAAAAGGTGTCACACTCTAAACCCTTCTATCCAAGTGATCTCGTGTGTTTGGAATTCTTAAATGTTGACTTAGAGCTCCCTATCCATAGAGTGCAAGAGCATATGTTTCAAGAATAAGAAGGCTATTAGTTGAGCCTTAGAGATACTCTTCTTGCTAGTAAATCATGCAATGGGAGGTTCCAAAGATGAGATGCAAGAATGCAAATATCCATAAGGAGTTCCTCAAGGATGCAATGCAAATATAAAGATTAAGCTACATGAATATGCAAAATGCAGCTATTCCAAGAAATCATGAGAGTGTTACAATTCAACTATTATGCTATGTGAGCTAGATTATAATAAAGGAAACTAAACTATCATGCAATTATGCTAAAATTCCATGGATGAGAGAATGTAGACAAGAAATAGAAGTTCTCCACAAAAATCTCTCAAGCATTTGAATGGTAAACCTGCAACATAACAATACTCAAGGGTCTCGATCCTTTGACAAGGGGAGAGCTCTCTCTTTTAAATCCATTTGGATGGTTAAGATCAAGATCAAGATGATAGATGATCAATGGTGGAGTTTGAAAAGAGGAGTGATCCATGTGCGCACACACAAGTCAACTAATAGAATACAAGTTTACTTCCCATATAAGAAAAAAGTCACAAAGCCTTTTCTTTTAATTTGTAAAATAGAAAAAGGACTTTATGTATGCACATTAAGTGGGTTAGAAGAATGGGGTCTTTTATTTAATTAAAATGGGACATGTTCTTTTAATCAAATAATGAACTTAGGATAGCATGGTCAAACCATAGGTTATAATTAGATTAATTCATTATTAACAATTTGGTCTAGGCAAATGATTAATTAAATTAGCCAAAATGATGAGAAGGGGGCTAATAGTCTAGATGACCATTTTTAGGTGATTATAGAATGGAGAAAAATTTGGGACAATCACCTCACCCCCAAAATAAATTTCTTCTAGTGGACTCTTCTATGTGGGAAGGTTCTCACCCAAGACAACCTTTTTAATAGGGGCTTTAGTTTAGCTAATAGATGTGTTTTGTGTTAAAAAGAGCAGAAGATCATTAACCAACTATTTATTCACTATGAGGTGCCCACTACTGTTTGGTACTAGGTTCTTAATAAGATGATGATCAATTGGAATTTTCATGTGGATCTCAAAAAATTTGTTTATTAGGCTTATTTCTCCAAGAAACCCCTTATTACTATGCTTTGGAAGCTGATCCCCTTGCATGTCTACAGGTGTATAGGAAAATAACAAAATAACATGATATTTTAGGAGGAGGAAAATACTGCTTAAGTTACTTTCAATCTGGGTCTCAAAATGCTTCTTGAAAATGTAAATGCTAGTTATTGGAAAAGCCAAGATTCACTACCCTCCCCAATTAAAATAGAAATTTCAAGGGAATTGAACCTCTTATGTGGATTCCATAGAATTGATGCTTAAGAGAAATTGGCCAAATAAAACACCAAATGGGCTTCATTGTTGGCTAGGTGGTAAAAACTTAACTTTGATGGGGGAGGTGGGGGGTCAAAGGTGACAAATAGATGGGAGGTGGAATTTTAAGGGACTATAAAAGTAAATGTTTGGCTACCTATGTGGGACCTCTCAGAGAGAACACAATTAACCAAGTTGAGGGAATGACATTCCTCTAGGGCTTTAGTATTTCTCTGGCCTTAGGAATTACTAATATTAAAATGGAGAGTGACTCCAAAGTTATTATACAAGCAGTTCACAAAAAGGCTAGTGTTGGGTGGAGGGTTAGTACTATCCTAGATGATGCCAATGGCCAAATGAAGAGATTTAAAAACCAAAAATATGATCAAATAAATAGAGAGGAAAATGGGGATGCAGACTTAAATGTTGCCACTAGGCTACAAATAGAGGGGTTAAGGTGTTGGAGGGAGGAAAATCTTCTTCTACATGAGACAAGGAACCTTTTAATGAGGGAGGAATATATGGGTATAGACAACTATGCATAACACCATCAATCAACACATGTGGTGATGTCATAAGGGAAAACATGGCAACCCTTTTTGTAGTAGGATCTTTTTACAACTCTGAAAAGACACTTGATACACTACAATTATGAGTCAAAAATGAACCTTTGAGATATTTTTTTAGAATTTATAGGCACAAACATTTGATGATATCATATCGTTATGGTGAGATCTTGGCGATTTGAAGTATTTATTCCCCTAACATTGCTTTCAATTATAAAGGAAAGTGGTTTACTAATTATTTATGTGATATTAAGGGTTCACACAAGTAAAGTCCTAGCGGATGGCTTATTTATTGTTTATTCTTGTCACTATCACTCTACTAATCTATAATGAATAAAAATGATATCATACAAGTTCCAAAAGGAGGCCTTTCCACTAGGTCATAAGGTTAGTAGGAACTTAAATAATCATGCTACTTTATCCATGCATAAGTATTCACATTTATAGGGAAATAATGATAATTAATATACCTTAAGGCTTTGTATATTATCTATATATTCTTGAGTCCTTCACACACACACACACATGTATCTTTATATATGTTGATCTCTCTAGTTTTGTTGTCTATAGTGTCAAACACTTAGTCATATAAAAGGCAAAATTGGTCGGTCATCATTACAATCGAGTCACTCTATATAGGTCAAGCTGTATTTGTTAGACTTGTAAATAATCTTGTATATGCCAAGATCTATAGGAGCTAAGTAAGTATATGGTCACCAAGTATTCCTATGCAAGCTAAGTTCAGTGAATGTTGAGTAAAGTAGAGTAAGTTGATGTTGAGTAATGCAGAAGGAGTCAAGCCAGTTGAGGCTGAGTTTTAACAAGAAGAACAATTATGACCAAGCATCAGAGAAAGTATGTGTCAAGTAACTCTATTTGAACAAAAATGTCTAGAATGACACAAATTTGAGGTAAACTATTTTGAACTGACATGTAAATGACATTTAATGATTGTAGAGTTTGTTATGCATTTTGACATAGATCACCAATCCCTATGAAGGAAAGTAACCAGTTAGATTAAGAGGCTAAAAGGGAAGCATTCAGATCATTGATTTTATTATAGAAGACTCTATAGATGTCTATGAAAGGGAAGATCCAAACCCTATTCCATTTGTATGCAAAGTGTTATTAATTCTTATGAGGATGAGTTAGGTTTTGGAGGCTACAAGAGAAGTTATGAAGCAACCAAGTATAGAAACTGAGTGAAGTATTGAAGAGTAGAGTAAAGATATATCAAATAGGAAATCAGATCAAAGAGTGGAAAGAGAAGATCCATAATTAACATTGTGAGTGTAGAATAAAGGATCAAGCACTAATACATTTTGGCAAGTAAATCAGGGTAAATCTCTTGATAGTGTGGTCTTAACAGGCTTAAGTAAATTTTTTAACAAAATTCATACTTCATTGTAAGTTTTAAATCCTTTAATCAAAGTAGACCTAAAATTCGTATATATCTCTTAATAGGGCACATCCCTCATAGGGTAGATCATAAAAAGTGATCACATTTGTATCTCTAATAGGCTAAATTTTCTACTACAGTAGTGAAGATTTGTCAGTGTCATCCTGACCCCAGTTTTACCTTTACCTTAGAGGGTTTTCGGGTAACTAAAATCTTTTGTGTTATGTGTTTATTTTCAAGCTTATGGATGTGATGAATAGTTAGATTTAGTTTCAGCATTTCAAGTTTAAATTTATGCTATTCATGACCTAGATACGAGATGGACTAAGTGGTGAATACAGTTAAGATATTTTGAAGGACAAAATTTAGTGATCTTGATTCACCCCACCAACATCTCACCTTCCCAATAAACTTCCAACACCATATATATACTTGTGAGTATATAAATATATATGTATGTGTATATATATGTATATATATACACACATATATGCATACATATATGTATGTGTGTATATGTATAAATACACTACAACATTTGGGGTCAAATTGTGGTGACAATTTGTGATGGCAATGTAATTGTGTTGAAATTCATGTTTGTTTTTTCATTTGTCCCCGACACCATCACAATACCAACTTTTATGTTGTAATTATGACATCCATGTGAGCATAAACAGAAAAAGAAAAAATGACATAAATCTTTACCCATTTGTTTTGATTATGGAGAGTTGCATATGAAAGAGGTTGAGAACTCCAAATGAGTTGTGGAGAGTTGTGAACATTTTCATGCCCTTGTGATTAGTGCATTTTATTGTTGTGCCCTTGCTTTGTGATTTCATTGTCATTCCCTTGGTATTCATTTTATTGTCATTCCCTTATTCTATTATTTCATTTTCATGCCCTTGGTTCACAATTTCATTGTTGTCCCCTTGCTCTACAATTTCATTATCGTGTCATACCCTTATGATCTATGCGCCCTTTCTTTATAATTTCCTTCAAGGGAGAGAAGAGGTACCTATGTAAATGTTCTTTTCTTTTCCTTCTAAACATGTATGTCTTTATATTTCCTTCTAAACATGTATCTCTTTATATATTTAGAGAGATATTTTTTAAGGTGCTTATTACATATTAGATCACAAAAAAAAAATGGTCCAGCTGCATACATATTCAAGAATCCAAATAATAAAATAATAAAACTTACTCAACCCATTCTAAGTGACTTTGCTCAAGATCCTGCACAAAAATAATGTAGACCACAAAAAAATGGGTAGAGTTTGCAAGAAATTTTACAAAAACATATTATAGCTAATATTTTTAGAAAGAAACAAGTCATAAACTAGTTAAATTGGTCTCGTTGCTAATTAGCTAGGTTGATTACAAATTCTTGTAGAATTGTTATTAGATTAGGTACAATAATTTTTTTTTTTGAAGGTGATACAATTGCCTGTGCAAATGCATCACTTGCCTGCCAGGCATGAAGTGCATTCCCCAACTTATAATGAATGGTTTGATACAAAGGCTCCATACCATGGAAGCCAAGGATATAACCATGCATTTATTAGAGTCTCCCTATGAGGATCCCAAGTATGTATTGCTATTGTTAATTTGGGCATTGCTATATGATCCAAAATGTTATGAAGTACTAAAGCTTCTAGTAACTTCTCCCATGTCTCTAGAAAACATAGCATAGGTTTAGGGTCCCTTGGCTCCCAGGAATTTGTAGCCACTATTCTCACTACTAGAAGAATAACTTTAGTGAAGAGTTGAGTGTAAGGGGTTGAATAAGAAAGTTCTAATTTTGTTTATAAATTCCATAATCATGAGGCTCATTGCCTTGTAGAAGCCTCTTCCATAATTACATTACCTCTAACCCATGCAAGGATGTTGAAGTGGTTCCCATCCTTGAAACACTCTTACAAGAAATGGCAAAGCAAATGCAGATGCAATACATGATAAATTGCACAACTTATAGTTTTATATACAAAGAGATCTTTTTGAAGGTGCTTATTACATATTAGCACAATTGAAAAAATTGATCCAATTTCATACATATTCCAAAATCCAAATAATAAAATAATAAAACTCACTCAACCAATGCTAAGTAACTTAGCTCAAGATCCTAGAAAAAAATAATGCAGACCATGAAAAATGGTCAGAGTTCACAAGAAAATTTACAAAAACATATCATAATAGATATTTTTAGAAATAAAAAAGTAATAACCTCATTAAATTATTATAGTTTCTAATTAGTTGGGTTGATTACAAATTCTTGTAGAACAGTCATCAAATTAGGTACAATAAAAAGAACATTCAGTTGTTTCCAACTAGTAGGATCAAATACAATTTTCAAGGTGATAAAATTGTATATGCAAATGCATCACATGCATGTCAGGCATGACATGCATGCCTCAACTTATAACAAATGGTTTTCTACAAAGGCTCCATATGCTAGCCCAATAATGGAAGCCCAGGATGTAACCATGCATGTATTAGTACAGTCTCACTAGGAGCATCCCAAGTATCTATTGCTGCTATTAATTTGGGCATCCTATATGACCTAGAATGTTATGAATTAGTGAATCTAGTAGTAATTTCTCTCATGTCTTTAGAAAATTTAGCATAGGTTTAGGGTCCCTTGGCTCCCAGGAATTTGTAGTAATTATTCTCACTATTAGAAGAATAACTTTGGTGAAGAGTTGAGTGAAAGGAGTTGAAGAAGCAAGTTTTGGTTCTGTGTAAATGCCATAATCACAAGGATCATTCCCTTGTAGAAGCCTCTTCCACAATGAAATTCCCTCTAAACCATGCAAAGGATGTTGAACTGGTTCCCAACCTTGAAACACTCTTATAAGAAATGGAAAAGAAAATACAGATGTAATACATGATAAATTGCACAACTTCTAGTCTTTGTATATATAGAGAGATCTTTTTCAATGTGTTTATTATGTATTTGCACAATAGAAAAATTGATCCAATTTCATACATATTCTAGAATCCAAAAAAAAAATCACTCAACCCATGCTAAGTGACTTAGCTCAAGATCCTGCACAGAAATAATGCAGACTAGAGAAAATGGGTAGAGTTTGCAAGAAATTTTACAAAAACATATCATAACAGATATTTTTAGAAAGAAACAAGCCATAACCTAGTTAAATTGGTCTAGTTTCTGATTAGGTGGGTTAATTACATATTACTATAGAACTTTCATCATATTAGGTAGAATAAATTGAACAATCAACTCTTCCCAGCTAGCAGGATAAAATACAATTTTTCAAGGTAATAAAATTGCATATGCAGATGCATCACTTGCATGCTAGGCATGAAGTTCATTCCCCAACTTATAAAAAATGGTTGGATATAAAAGGCTCCATATGTTGTCCCAACAATGGAAGCCAAGGATGTAACCATGCATGTATTGGCACAATCTCCCTGCGAGGATCCCAAGTATCTATTGCTGCTATTAATTTGGGCATCCTATATGATCTAGAATGTTATGAAGTATTGTACCTAGTAGTAACTTCTCCCATATCTTAAAAAATGTAACATAGGTTTAGGGTACCTTGGCTCCCAAAAATTTTTAGTAACTATTCTCATTGCTAGAAGAATAACTTCGGTGAAGAGTTGAGTGTAAGGAGTTGAACAAGAAAGTTTTGCTTCTATGTATAAATGCCATAATCACAAGGCTCATTCCCTTGCAAAAGCCTCTACCACAATGAAATTACCTCTAAACCATGAAAAGGATTTTGAAGTGGTTCCCAACCTTTAAAAACTCTTATAAAAATGGCAAATTATAAAATACAAATGCATTTCATGATAAATTCCAAGGTGATCAGATGTTATTTCAAACAAAGATGAAGTTTTGAAACAATAATGATTCATGTTTAACATCATTCACTTGCACATGGATAAATCAATAGATGACTAAGTTAAAGTAAAAAAGGATTACATTGAAATATGAACTAATGAATGATGTAGAAGAACCAAATGAACTCTAACATAGGTATTTTATCCTCGGTAGCTTTCATTTCAGCATTCAAGTTTTCAAGATTGGTCAACACCCTCACTTGCAAACCTCTCATATTAAACACTTTCTATATTGTTTCAACACCATGTTCTTACTTCTAAGCTAACAATTCTTTAGGTGTATTTTCTTATAGAACATTAATTTTGTTGAACAATTGTAAAATCTTAGAAAATGCATTCTTTTTTTCTATTACCATTGATGGGCTTCCCTTGAACAAAATCAAAATGGAGAGGCATAAACACACCAGATTTTTCTTTCAAAACCATATGTGCAGATATAAACATTAAGTACAACATGTCTAATATTTTTACAAATATACACATTAATTAAATCAAAATTTTCTTTTGAAACCATATGTCCACATATAAACATTAAGTACAACATGTCCAATATTTTGTAGATATACACATTAATTACACCAATTTTTTCTTTCAAAACCATATGTGTAGATATAAACATTAAGTACATGTCCAATATTTTTGTAGATATACACAACCAACTCAATAAGCATACAAGAATAAGTTATTCCCATGAAGAATGAACATGTCAAGTAATACAAGGGAATTTGATCAAAATAGGGTTCCAACAAATAGTTATTTGTCAAATTTGTCTTCCTCAAGTGAGGAAAATGTAGGAATAGAAGAAGAAAATGAGACATTTAGTATGTCTAAATCAAGTAGATTGACTTGAGGTCAAAAAATTAGAAATAAACTTAATAAGAACATGGAATTTTTCCTTTCTCAAGGGGGGTCATGTTCTTATAATGATGAGAGTGAAGGTGACTCCGATGTTCCCTTTAGGTACAAACATCTATAGAAACAATGGGTCCCAAATGAACTTCCTCCAATCAACACTAATTTTTGTGTTGGAAAAAGGATATATCACATAAAACCATTCTCATTACATGGTTGGGCCTATTTTTCATGGATTTCATAAAGGTCTCTTATGAAAAGGTTGTTTAATTTATGGATTATGTCAGATCTTGCTATGATTATAGTAGTTGGATGCATATTGTTAGATATAAAAAAAGTATGTCTAGGTATGCACTTATGACAAATTATATACAAGAAAAAGTTAGTGAACAAAGAAAATTAGTAGCTATATACATTGACAAAAGGCCAAAAGATTCATGTAATATTGCATATTTTATAAATAGTACATGATCTATGTCAACTAAGAAGTGACCCAATTGCATATTTGAGGCACGTGAGGAAAATCATGTATTTGTATGTGTGATAAAATAGATACATGGATGCAAAGAGCTTCTTATTGATTAAAATTTGAATCACATAGATAGAAACAAGGCCACTATCATGGGTGAGGGGTACATACTATGCACATTTAAAATCAACTCCAATCTATGAATCCAACACACCATTAAATTTGTATATTTTTTTTGCTAACTTAGAATCATGTGTTTTAACATGTCTCAATTATTTTTTCTTGAAATGTAGGGCTACAGTATGGATCAACATCCACAAGATATGTATGATAGTGATGGTTCTTGGGGTTGGCAAGTAAACCTCATTGTTGTTGTACAAATTAGATAGAAGAAATATGTTAATGTGTATCTGTATCGAAAAAGGTGATTTCTAATATAGGAAGAAGAATATCACAATTGGCATTAAATCAAACTCAGTCTCCTGCATTACAAAACATAGAGGATAGGTTGATGAAGCTAGTTCACACATATGTACAATAAATATTAATGTATTTTTTAATTATAACAAAAGTTCAATAACAGTTTTTATAGTATGCTCTTTTATTTATGTCATTAAATTAAATGCATATGCATTATTTTTTTAGAGGATGTTGAGGATGTATAGGGGTGCTCCCCCAGAGGATGATACTTCAAGTGATTCAAGTACATCACATGTTCTATTCTACACATCACATGTTTATTGTTCTCTAACAATCTCATTTTTTGTCTCCTAGCATTGATCCTCTATTCACTACGCCGCTTGGTACAAGGAACAAAACCAAAGAAGTAAAGTCAACTATGAATTTGGTAACACGTAACTCAGTGATAGATGCGATGGAACTACCTATTGGTAAGTAGATTCCTCTTTTTGTCTCTCATTTTCCATGTGTTTATTTCACTTGAACTATTATTTCTTAGAGGGCATTTTGTAATATTGGATTCATTTTATGCAAGAGGCAATGAGGACTTTCCTAGGTGTTTTCATGTTTGATGTATGAGAACAATAAAGAGTTGTGATCAATTTCTCATTAGAAATGAAGATGGTTTTCCCCTAAGAGTAGCCCAATTTCCAAGTACTTTAAAGATTATTCATTTATTTTACTATATAATCTTATACTCATAATCAAATGCACTAACCTCTTGTGATGTCCCTTGTAATAACTACTAATCCCATTATTATTTTGCAGGGAATAATATATTTATGAAAAACTTAGTTATGAATGTTTGCATATATTTGGGTTGACCATACACATAGGGTATCATATTTTGATTTCATTTCTTGATCATGTTTCCTTAATTTGATCAATTTATTCAAGTAAATTATAAGGTAGCTTCAATTCATTTATGAATCTAAAAAAAAAATTTCTTTTTTTAAAAGGTGGAATTTGCAAGAGAAAGAGTTAAAGGACCAACTCATTCATGCCATGATAACACTTTTTGGACCCAACATCTTTCAAAGACTTAGGCTCCTTGAGAAAGTGGTCCAAGATTTGAAGTATATTAGGTACAAATACATAACCCAAATGAAAAACAACCCTTTTTTTGAGCAGCCTCCCTATATTTCTATTATTGAGTGGGAGAATCATAAAAAGGATGTCACTGAGAGAAAAGCAAGAGATGATGGAGAATTTATGGTATCACTCGAGGAAAGAAGGTATGTCATAATATTAAGAATGAAATTATGTAATAATTAATCTTAATACTTATGTGATCTAACATTTCACATAGGTTTCCTAACACATCAAAGGCGACCGAAGCAAGAAAACAAAAACACAGTCAGAACAAGCTTGGCTTGGGTGGATATTCAAAATTTATTGCACGAATTGTAAGTATAAGTAAATGAAAAATTATATGGAAATATTTATAAATTGTAAATAATTTGGTCTTGATAAAATTGATTACAAAAAATTTTTATGATACCAAGAAAAAATGCAGGCCATGGAGTTTTAAAAAACTTCTTGAGAGGACAAGAAATTAGCCTATACAAAAGACTATATAGGCATGGTTGAATGACTTCGAGAAATGAGTGTGAAAGGTTTCTTTGCTAGATCTATCAATGAGGTAAATAAGTCAATTGAATTTTATCTCAAATTGAATACTTTAGCAATTAATATATTTGATATTAAGTTCCAAAAATATAAGTCATTATATTTGTTTTAAGTAAGGAAACAATGATTATATATTTGTTTAAAACTTTAAAGTGAATATATTTTTATGTCTTAAAATGAACGATTAATATTTCTTAGTAATTGTCTTGTATTTATATGTATATATTTTTGATAACTGCACTAATTATTTATATTGGATTGCACCCTTCCAGTCTTGATACATCAGTTGAGCATCATGGAGGTGATGATTCGAATGTGGATCCTAGTGCTCAAGGTGTTTATTTCCTATATGATTTTTGATTTCTGAATAATTAATACAAGTAGACATTTTAAATTGAATTTGGTGTAGTAATACAAATTTAACTATATTATGTGTTGGAATTGAAAAAATCTTGTATTATAGTTGTAGGCGATGCAAAGGTTGTTCTTGAAGAGTGTGTTAAGGTCCAAGCTAGTAGGCAAGATGATATGGTTGGACAAGGTAAAGAGCACTACAATGTTCTTTATGTAATCACCTAAAAATGGTCATCTAGACTATTAGCCCCCTTCTCAGCATTTTGGTTAAATTAATTTAATCATTTACCTAGACCAAATTGCTAATAATCAATTTATTTGATTATAACCTATAGTTTGACTATGCTATCCTAAGTTCATTATTTGATTAAAAGAACATGTCCCCTTTTAATTAAATAAAAGACCCCATTCTTCTAACCCACTTAAAGTGCACACATAAAGTCCTTTTTCTATTTTACAATTGAAAGAAAAGGCTTTGTGACTTTTGTCTTATATGAAAAGTTAACTTATATTCTATTGTTTGACTTGTGTGTGCACATGGATCACTCCTCTTTTCAAATTCTACCGTTGATCATCCACCATCTTCATCTTGATCTCTACCATCCATACAACTTTAAAAGGGAGAGAGCTTTCCCCCTCAAATCATCCATCCTCATTTTGAATATTGTTATGCTGCAGGTTTTCTAACAGGTTTGTTTGGAGCTTTGTGGAGAACTTCTATTTCTTGTCTACATTCTCTCATCCATGGCATCATGGCATTCTAGCTTAGCTTAGCTTTCATTTTTACATGTAGCTTAATCTCACATAGCTTAATAATGGTATTGTAACACTCTCAGACATGTTTTAGCATAGCTCCACTTTGCATCTCATTCTAGCTTAATTTTCATTTGCATTGCATTCTTGGGGAACTCCTTGGGACATTTGCATTCTTGCATCTTGTCTTTGGAACCTCCCATTACATGGTTTACTAGCAAGAAGAGTATCTCTAAAGCTCATCTGAGAGCCCTTGAACTTGAAATACACTCTCTTGCACTCCGTGGATAGGGAGCTCTAAGCTGGCATTCGAACATTCTAAACTCATGGAATCATTTGGATAGAAGGGTTTAGAGTGGGACACTTTTGAGTGTACACTTTAAAATCTTTAAAGTATCAACTTTTTAAAATTTAACCCTTTTATTTTTTATTGCAAAGGAAACACCTTTGTAAAGGAAAAAAATGCATGTCCACGAGTGAGAAGAAATATTGATGAAGAAATGGATATGACTCTACAATAATATAGGGAAGGACAAAAAAAGAAAAAAAAAAAATGATTCATGTGAACTTATGTAACTTATTTGATAATGACTGATGTTTATGTCTAGATGTTTTATTTATGTTCTATTGAATGTTCATGTAAATTTTCTAATAAATATTATGTTTTAATGTTAATGTGAATGCTCTAATGAATGAATGGATGTTTTTATATTCTATTGAATTTTCTTATGTTAAATTTTTTTAATAGATTGAATGAATTTTAGATGTTTGTTATCCGGTCATAAAGTGTTCCAAATTTTGAACCTATTAATCCCTTGGTTATGTGTGAAATATTTTCTATTTTAATCTTTGGAATGGTCATTTTGTCTCTAAATTTTTGTGAGTTTCTAAATCTTCACGTCTTCGGCTTGTTCCTAGCTCCACATAGCACTTGAAATTTTTAAAATCTAGCTTCTGAGCTCCAACTTATTGCAAGTTAATGTTGAGACCCAAAATATGTGTTTTCAAGTCTATCATTAACCATTAACCTCTCAAAAGGTTAATGGTAACTTTAAAATTGCGCATTTTGGAGTAGGTTAATTAACCTCTCCAAAAATGCATTTTTCTTAACCTCTTAAAAAGGTTAATGATAACCTCCAAAAATGCATTTTTCTTAACCTCTTAAAAGGTTAATGATAACGTCCAAAAACACATTTTTATTAACCTCTAGAAGGCAGTTATTAACCTTTTTGTTTAGCTAATTAAGGTTAAGCACTGGAAGTAAGATAGTCTAAAAAGCAAGTGCCAGGATAGAAGGCATACTGAAGGTTAAGAAGAAACATACTGATGAATTTTTGAGAAATCCGTATACCAACAAAGAGGAAACCAAATTTTGCAGTTCAATTTGGAATTGAACAACCCTAGTATAAGTAGATATCACAGAGGAATATGGAGAAAGTCTCTATGGCACAACATGGTTGGCTACGCCTTGCCATTCCACATAGATTGCTTTGTAGTAAGGTCAATGACAAACAATTTGCTTATAAGAAAATTACATTCGTGGTGGTGGAATTGGCCCTCACTTTAGTGCTTACAAATACCCCATCATTAAGATGTGATCTTAGCATCTAGAGAGGCCAATCCTGAAGGAGAAGTGCTTGCAAAGATGACATTAATAAAGAAAAATAGATCTTATAATGTGTTCTCAATCTATTCTTCTATTGCTCAAGTGCCTTCTACTATGTTATCTGCAGCAAATGAGTGCTTGGGATGGTTGATTGTTTGGTTCCTCTAAGCTTTAAGGAAGATGAGAAGTGGACGAGTAGGAAGAATTTTCTTAAAGCATCTTATGGAAAACATGCTGGAGATTAAAAGAAGAGATACATTCAAATGGAGGTTGTTAGAAATAATTATGCAACCCCTTGATAGACAGTTTGTTTAAGCAGCTTAAGCGCAAATCCATGCATAGCATCTGTAAGGAGTTTGGATTGGGAGCTATGGTTCAGATTATGGTGGTGGCAATTATGGTCCTACAAGTTGTCAAAATTTTAGAGAAAGCTGTGGAGGTTATAATTGCATCCCAATTATTAGTGGTTATTATATTACACCTTGGAGAGCTCGTCAAAATTTTATTGGCATTTAAATTGTTTGAAAGAATGCCTCAAAGAAATGTGGTACCCTAGACTGCAATGATTGTAGGATATACACAAAATGAATTTGTTCACAAGGCTTTAGAAACTCCCAAGAAAATGCAATTGGCAGGTGTAAAGCCAGATTCCACAACCTTTGCCAGTGTCCCCCCTGCCTATGTGAAAGTGGGAGTTTGGAACAGGGAAGGGAGTCAATGGGCATATTATTAAAAATGGTTATTGTGTAGATGTGTGTGTTAGCAATGCATTAGTGTTACTATGGATTCAACAATTGGAGTAGCAGTGTTAGCTTGGGTTCAAAACAATGAGCGATGAGATGATGGCTTTGGAATTTTAGTTGGGGCTATTTTCTTTGGAATGATTTGCATTTTGCTAGGATATAATCCTTACTCTATCAAAATTCCACAGAAAAGTCCCCTTACTTGAATTCTATAGGTATTCATAGTTGCATTCAAGAGCAAAAATCTTAAAATTCTAGAGGACTCCAAAGATCTTTACGAGTTGGCTGGCAAGGAAGCAAATTTGATTACCGACAGGCTTTCTCATACAAACCGATTCAAATTTCTTGACAAAGCCTGCAAACTCTTTGATGGAATGGCCCAGATCCAACATTCCTTATCACAAATGAATTTTTTTAATGGACATTATAGTTGATTAATCATTCAATAGATTTGGTCTCTGGATTGTAGAAGAGCAGAGTGGAATGAGTAAGAATTGGCATGAGATGTTCGAACAAGATAGCTTTTTAATTTCTCCATTTCAGCCATAGATGAGACGACATTGCTTAAATTTCATTCACAGTAATTTTCCATGCATGATGCAAGCATAGTCATAGATATGGTAAAGGTTCAAGAAGTTAGGTTTGATGAGGATGAGCGAGAATTTTAGTAATTGCATGAATCATAAAGTTTGTCAACTTTATCAAATATTTGTAGACACATGAATCAAATTATAGTCTGGGTGCCTAATTGTTTCAATGGAATGTTATGTGATACTCTCACACAATATTTGATAATTGCAAGAGAGACGAGAATTTTGGTACTTGTGTCTATATAAGGGCTAGCCTTTCAATAGACTCCATCATGGAAGAAAGGTACATTTTCTAGAGATAAGCACAATTGGAGAGATCATAAACATAAAGTCTATATTCAGCGCAATCATACACACCACATGCTCTTGATCTCTTCATGAGAAGGAGGATATGTGTTCATCAATAAAGTAATGTAACTTGAATGAATCATTCAAATATCAAAAGGAGATGAGAAAAGATTAATTATTCAATCTTCCTCTCAGAAGGTGTGAGGACTAAGTTTCAATTCATTCTTGGCTAATTTCGTTGAGGTTAATTAACCTCACCCAAATCACATATTTGAGAGATAGTTATTAACCATAGAAGGGTAGTTATTAACCTTTGTGTCTATATAAGGGCTCTTTTGGGCTTTGTAAAGGGACTTTTTGGTTTTAAAAATAAGGGAACACCATGCTGAAATTTTGATTGAGAGATAAATTTTGGAAAGTATGTACACTTTTTATCTTTGAAATTGAAAATCTCTTTTGTCTTCTTGGTGCAAGGAAATGAAATGAGATGTGATTTGGGTTCCTTATACTGAAATCAAAATTGTTATGTATTGTAGTAGACATTCTCATGGTACCATGTGAGTGTTTATGATGATAATGAATGTTCTTGATAATACTCGTTGCTTTCAAGTGAAGTCCTTGATCACACTTGTTATCAATCTTGTTTACTGAAGAAGGTCATGAGGGCATGTGGTGCATTTTTCTTGGATGACTTTCTCTTGAACTTTGAAGTTTTAAATTCTTTATTTGAAAATCCTTTAAAAATTATATCATACGAGGGAGCTACCCCTCTAAATGCAGAGGAAGGCCGCATACCAATGGCCTCTCCAACTATTGTGAATAGTTTGCCACACACTCCATTGGGCAAATTCTACTGTGAAAAATCTATTTACCAACAAATTTTTGGTGACTCTGCTGGGGAGACTAAATAAGAAAGATTGACAGTCACCTATAATGAAGCATGATGGTGCTACCACATGAGAACATTTTTCTAGTTCTCCAACCAAACCTTGGCTTCCAAGACATCGAGGAGGATATTATTTTAGATTTGAATGCTCTAGCCTAGAGGTGTAGATGAAGTGCTCAACAATACCATTTGGTGAATCAAGTTCTTGAAGAAGAAGAAGAGTTTGGGTAAATCTTGTGAAGAGCTCCTATTGGTCACAATGTTGTAATTATTGAAAGAATAGTAGTTATCCCGAGAAGAAACAAGAAAAATCATGGTCATATCCAAAACCAAGTGAACAATAATCAATAACATGGTTGACAAAAGGTACCTTTCCTAGAATGAAGGTTGGAAACTCTATTTTAAAGATTTATTATTGGTGACTCTATTGAAGGTGGCAACTCAGAATCATGGTTTGGTACAAAGAAAAAGTTGAAAGTGATAGTTATAGTGATAGTGATGATGAATACTTTTCATATCCTAAGAAACAGATTTCTGATGAGCCCCTGCAAGTTGAATTCTTGAAGAATTTCTATGGTGGCAAGAGGCTAGACCCTAAAATGGTTCATCCCCACTTACTTCAAGTTTTTCAAAAGATTGAAGAAGAGGATGGAAAGAATTATGGTTTTCTTTTTCATGATCAAAAGTCCTTTTTGGAAAAAAAATGTGCTTCATCTAAATCAACAATGAAGAATACTAAAAATTTCTCTCATGCACCTATATCTCAGAAAAATCAAATTGATCCTAAGCAGGCTAGCTTCTTGAAGAATTTCTATGGTGGATTGAAACTGGATCCAGAGAAGATTCACCCATCTTTGCTCTAGACTTTGCAAAAGATAGATGAAGAAGATGGTAAAGATAATCAGTTTTTCTCTCACAAACTAAAATCATTTTTAGAAAGAAATTCCACATGTGAGCATAAGGAAGAACTTGATAAGAAAAGTGATTCATATAAATCGAAGATGGATAGTGGTGGTCAAAAGGGTCCCAATGCTTGCACCTATTGCTCATCAAAATCATATTTCCATTGATCCCAATCAAGTTGATTTTTTAAAAAGCTTCTATGGAAATGCACACTTGGATTCTAACAAAGTGCACCCTTCTTTACTTCAAATTTTGTGAGAACTTGAGAAAGAAGACCCACGCAAGAATTATTTTCTTGATAGTAGAACATCTTCTGATCCAAATGTTAGAAATGATTTATCTAAATCTTCATGCATGAAAGAAGACGGGGATCTTATGAGTAATGAAGGAGATGTTTGAGGAATAGAATCTATAGAAGAAGAAGGGTTTGCTAATGTATCAAGGCATGAATTTGTAGATTTCCAAATCTAGGAGAAATTATTCAATCATCTTAATCCTAATGAGAAAGAAAGAGAAATATCAAAATCTTGAGAAACTACACAACAAATGATTGAAGATGAGTAAAATGTGGATCAAGGTGAATTTCATACTGCTCTTATTCCTACTTGGTGCCTATATGCTTCAGATGATGACTTCCTATGTGGAGAAAATCTTCCCAATCATCCTTCCATGATCATTCAAGATGAATCTATTGACGGCATCAATACATCAGTTGTCATGGAACAATTAGAAACTACTACCATTGATGGAGATAAAAGCAGCCATGAACTTCTACAAATATCTACTTTCCCTGAGGAAATGTAGACCTTTACATTTGATGATATTGATGAACTTGTGATTAAATGATTGGTTGATGAAAAAGTTAAAAATCAACTTCTAGGGGAAGAAGATGAACCATGTAACCTTAATTCTTTATCATGCATGCCAACTTTCACACTTCATGAAAGATGTCTTGGAGAAGAAATGATGATTCAAGAGGGGGTAGATATCATTGAACATATTGAAGATGAAAGCTATATGAATATGAGGATAATTTCCTCTATTCCAATAGAAGTGAAATTAAATTGCTATGGATCATTCAAAGTTTGAGGAAATCCTCTTTTTGAGTCTTTTCATCAAATAGGAAATTCTATGCCAAAGAACTTCTATGAGAAGAATAACCATGATGAAGAAAGTAATGAGTTAGCAGAGGATCTCATGGAGGAATCTAGTGAAGAAAACTCTTATGATGTATTTATTCCAAGATTGTGCTCAAAATCCTTGGATGGAAAATTTCTCTATGAGGAAAATGTTTACTTTAATCCCTTATTCTTAGAGAAAGGCATTTCTATTGATGATTCTCAACTTGGTATTCAAAGACAAGGTTTGATGGCTGTAACTCCACAAGTGGCTTCACATCACATATTATATGAAGGCAATCCAATACAAGGTTTGATATCTTTGAGTCTTAATCCCCAAAAGGATCTTCAAAATGAGAATTTTGATATTAATGGAAGGGAAATTGAAGTTATGACCAACCATGTTGATGATGCTATTGATGTAACTCAACAAAAACTGAGGATTGGGATGATCTTGTGGAAGATAAAGAAGAAGAAATGGATCATGGCAACATTCAAACTAACACAAATGTGCTTCTAAGTTGGAATAATATTATAGAAGATTCAAATAGGATCATGGTAATGGAAAAAGAAGAGGGTTTGCCAAGCACAAGAAAAGATCAGAAATGCATTTAGAGACTTGAGAATCTTATACTTCAACTCTTTCAAAATGAAGTTATCAATGACATGAAACAAGAAGTAGGATTAATTTTAAAGTTTGAGATTTTTTATGAACCCTGGTTATTTGGATATGTCCTGTCATCTAGAGATGTGGGGTGTGCTATGAACTTCAGAGTTAGTATTCAAGTAGCACACTTATATTTGAACCCATGGAAGCTTAAAAAATTTCACATGTTGGTGCACCATGGTATTTATTTTCCCCACCCTATGAATGTATTTGCATGATTATACCTTGAGTCACTGGAGGTAGGGAAACCTACCTTGTACATAGTCTAGTTAGGAGTTTGTGGTGTTTTAGTTTTTCTTTCTCCTGTCCCATTTTTGGTGTTTTTTCCCTTTTTGTAAATTGGTTCCTCAAATGACTCTATTTCATAGCCCAAAGTATAAGGCACTATTTTATTCATTTTGGATTTGAGCTTCGTCCTTGTCAGTCCTTGTCCCCAAATAGAGCCAGCTGTTATCTGGTCATAAAGTGTTCAAAATTTTGAACTTGTTAATCCCCTGGTTATGTGTGAAATATTTTCCATTTTAATCTTTGGAATGTTCATTTTGTCTCTGAATTTTTGTGACTTTCTAAATCTTCACGTCTCTGGCTTGTTCCCAGCTCTGCACAGCACTTGAAATTTTTAAAATCCAGCTTCTGAGCTCCAACTTATCACAGGTTCATGTTGAGACCAAAAATATGTGTTTTCAAGTCTATCATTAACCATTAACCTCTCAAAAGGTTAATGGTAACTTTCAAATCATGCATTTTGGAGCAGGTTAATTAACCTCACCAAAAATGTAATTTTCTTAACCTCTTAAAAAGGTTAATGATAACCTCCAAAAATGCATTTTTCTTAACCTCTTAAAAAGGTTAATGATAACATCCAAAAAAAAAAAATTCTTAACCTCTGGAAGGAAGTTATTAACCTCTTTGTTTAGCTGATTAAGGTTAAGCACTGGAACTAAGATCGTCTAAAAAGAAAGTGCCAGGATAGAAGGCATATTGAAGGTTAAGAAGAAACATACTGATGAATTTTTGAGAAATCTATAGACCAACAAAGAGGAAACCAAATTTTGCAATTCAATTTGGAATTGAACAACCCCAGTATAAGTAGAGATCATAGAGGAATATGGAGAAAGTCTCTGTGGTGGGACATGGTTGGCTACCCCTTGCCATTTTGCATAGATTGCTTTGTAGTAAGGTCAATGGAAAACAATTTGCTTGAAAAAAAGTTTACATTCATGGTGGTGGAATTGGCCCTTACTTTAGTGCTTACAAATACCCCATCATTAAGATGTGAGCTTAGCATCCAGAGAGGCCAATCCTGAAGGAGAAGCACTTGCAAAGCCGACAACAATGAAGAAAAAGAGATCCTATAATGTGTTCTCGGTATGTTCTTCTATTGCTCAAGTGCCTTCTGCTATGTCATCTGTAGCAAATGAGTGCTTGGGATGGTTGATTGTTTGGTTCCTCTAAGCTTTAGGGAAGATGAGAAGTGGACAAGTAGGAAGACTTTTCTTAAAGCATCTTATGGAAAACCTGTTGGAGATTAAAAGAAGAGATACATTCAAATGGAGGCTGTTAGAAATAATTATGCAACCCCTTGATAGATAGTTTTGTTTAAGCAACCTAAGCACAAATCCATGCATAGCATCTGTAAGGAGTTTGGATTGGGAGCTATGGTTCAGATTATGGTGGTGGCAATTATGGTCCTACAGGTTGTCAAAATTTTAGAGAAAGTTGTGGAGGTTATAATTGCATCCCAATTATTAGTGGTTATTATATTACACCTTGGAGAGCTCGTCAAAAGTTTATTGGCATTTAAATTGTTTGAAAGAATGCCTCAAAGAAATGTGGTACCCTAGACTACAATGATTGTAGGATATACAAAAAATGGATTTGTTCACAAGGCTTTAGAAACTTCTAAGAAAATGCAATTGGCAGGTGTAAAGCCAGATTCCACAACCTTTGCTAGTGTCCCCCCTACCTGTATGAAAGTGGGAGTTTGGAACAAGGAAGGGAGTCCATGGGAAGATTATTAAAAATGGTTATTGTGTAGATGTGTGTGTTAGCAATGCATTAGTGTTATTGTGGACTCAACAATTGGAGTGGCAATGTTAGCTTGGGTTCAGAACAATGAGCGATGAGATGATGGTTTGGAATTTTAGTTGGGGCTATTTTCTTTGGAATGATTTGCATTTTCTAGGATATAATACTTACTATATCAAAATTCCATAGACAAGTCCCCTTACTAAAATTCTATAAGTATTCATGATTGCATTCAAGAGAAAAAATCTTAAAATGCCAAAGGATCCCAAAGATCTTTACGAGCTAGCTGGCAAGGAAGCAAATTTGATTACCGACAGGCTTTCTCATATAAACTAATTCAAATTTCTTGACAAAGCCTGCAAAATCTTTGATGGAATGGCCTAGATCCAACATTCCTTAGCACAAATGAATTTTTTTAATGGACATTACAATTGATTAATCATTCAATAGATTTGGTCTCTGGATTGTAGAAGAGTAGAGTGGAATGAGTAAGAATTGGCATGAGATGTCCAAACAAGATAGCTTTTTAATTTCTCCAGTTCAGCCATAGATGAGACCACATTGCTTAAATTTCATTCACAGTCATTTTCCATGCATGATGCAAGAATAGTAATAGATATGGTAAAGGTTCAAGAAGTTAAGTTTGATGAGGATGAGTGGGAATTGCAGTAATTGCATGAATCATAAAGTTTGTCAACTTTTATCAAATATTTGTAGATGCATGAATCAAATTATAGACTAGGAGCCTAATTGTTTCAATGGAATGTTATGTGATACTCTCACACAATATTTGATAATTTCAAGAGAGATGAGAATTTTGGTACTTGTTTCTATATAAGGGCTAGCCTTTCAATAGATGTCATCATGGAAGAAAGGCACATTTTCTAGAGATAAGCACAATTGGAGAGATCATAAACATATAGTCTATATTCAGTGCATTCATACACACCACATGCTCTTGATCTCTTCATGAGAAGGAGGATATGTGTTCATCAATAAAGTAATGTAACTTGAATGAATCATTCAAATATCCAAAGGAGATCAGCAAATATTAATTATTCAATCTTCCTCTCAGAAGGTGTGACTATTAAGTTTCAAGTCATTCTTGGTTAATTTTGTTGAGGTTAATTAACCTCACCCAAATCACGTCCTTGAGAGATAGTTATTAACCACAGAAGGGTAGTTATTAACCTTTGTGTCTATATAAGGGCTCTTTTGGGCTTTCTAAAGGGGCTTTTTTGCTTTAAAAATAAGGGAACACTATGCTGAAATTTTGATTGAGAGATAAATTTTGGAAAGTATGTACACTTTTTATCTCTGAAATTGAAAATCTCTTTTGTCTTCTTGGTGCAAGGAAATGAAATGAGATGTGCTTTGGGTTCCTTATACTAAAATCAAAATTGTTATGCATTGTAGTAGACATTCTCATGGTACTATGCGAGTGTTTATGATGATAATGCATGTTCTTGATAATATTGGTTGCTTTCAAGTGTAGTCCTTGATCACCCTTGTTATCAAAATCTTGTTTACCAAAGAAGGCCATGAGGGCATGTGGTGCATTTTTCTTGGATGACTTTCTCTTGAACTCTGAAGTTTTAAATTCTTTATTTGAAAATTCTTTAAAAATTATATCATACGAGGGAGCTGCCCCTCTAAACATAGAGGAAGGCCACATACCAAGGGCCTCTCCAACTGTTGTGAACGGTTTGCCACACACTCCATTGGGAAAATTCTACTGTGACAAATCTGTTTACCAACAATGTTAATGAGGAATTTAGATGTTAGGAGGGGTCGGGCCAAATGAGCTTCCACCTTCACATGGTTGACCCTGATTAGTAGAGAATATTAAACTATTCTTGAAACCAAGTGAAGCCATTGTCAAACTCATTGATTTATGAAATTTAGTTATATTGTATGAAGTATTTGAAAGAATGACTTTCTATGGGATTGCCTCAAATTATTCCTCTCTAAAGTATTCTATTATTTCTATTTTTATGTAATCATGTATGATTGTGTTGTTATTTTTGCATCAACATCTTGGATCAAATTCTAGGATTCATCATATAAATAAGAGAAAGATATTAGAATGCATAACCCGATGTAAATAACATAATTAAATCATTTATCTTGATTTCTTCTAAATTTCTTGTAGAATTGATGCTATTGGGATTTATCTCACTTCTTCTTACTATTGGGAAGACAAGACTTGCAGAGATTTGTATATCTGAGAGCTTACAAGACTCTTTTCTTCCATGTCCAAAGGAAGAGGCCTCAGAAGAAGAATATAGTAGTGTTGAGGAGACTGAAATGTTTTCAATACATAGAGAGCTCATGGTCATAGTTTATCATGAAACACCATTAAGGCGAGGTTGCAACTGGTCATTATGCTTCAAAGGTAGAATTTTTTTTTTGTATATTGAGATCGCATTTTTTTATTGCATTTGATAACTTTTTTTGTAAGTTGGGAGACATGAAGAAGAATTTGAATTATATTGTTTCACAGTGTTCACGTGAACTATTGTCATTATTTATTTTGATTGTGGTGATATGTTGAATAATATTATAGGGAGGAAGAAGAGGATCCAAAAGTCTAGTCAAGGATTTGTCTTCAAAGCATGGCCAAATTAGCAAAGGAGGTCACCACAATACATCATGTACTTGAACTTATTTTTTATTATTTTGATAGTGGGAAACATTGAGCCCTTCATAATGGACTCCCACTATGTGCTCTATATGATATGCAACACTTAATGGAGAAAATAGGTATTATTTATAATTCAACAATTTATAATCCTTGTTGCAAATTACAATATGAAATATTCAAATTTCATTGGTTGCATCTATAGTTCATAGATGATATCTACTAACATGATGGCTGGTCCATTGGAGAGTCTTTCAGGTTGGTGATGTTGGTCCAATTCTTGACATGATGGCTGGTCCATTGGAGAATCTTTTAAATTGGTGATGTTGGTCCAGTTCTTGACATGATGACTATCTCATTGGAGAATCTTTCTACAACCATTGTCATAGCTAGAACAACAATTGCAGCAATGTATCTTATTGCACATATCATATCATCTATACCAAATCATTCATATTATAATAAGGCATGTCTTTGTTCCTTATATTATTAGTTATTGCTAGCATCTTTAGATAATTACTCAATTTTTTTGTCTTTTCATTTTTTAACATTTGATGCACAAGGGTTCTTAAGACATAGGATCTCTCTTGTCCAAGATTTTCCAAAGGCTCTATTTTATCAATTATTGTAATCTATGGCACATGTAGATAATGAAACAAGGGTTGGAGCCCATCAAATTATTTAATTTTTCCTTATGTCATCTTCTACTTGTCCTCAGCCTGAGTCTCATCTTCCATATTCACCAGGAGTGTAAGGACTCAAGAGGACATTTTCAAGAGCTACTTTAGTGTTTTCTATAGCATCTTCCTTATTTGAGAAACTAAGAAAGGAAAAGGGATCTCTATATGGAGACATAAGTAAAGATAATGCTTAAGAAAATGATATAAAAGTTATTTAGAAGGTGCAAATAACAAGGTACATGCCCCAAGAGGTGGATGGACCAAGAAGTGATACCACTTTCTCATTGGCACAATTAAGTACTAGAATAAGAGTACTAAAATTAAGTTCATTCACTAGGGAAAAAACATTTTTATATTTTCTTAATGAGGTGTGGATGTAGATGGAATCATTTTGAAGAGGACAAAATTCCTTGTTTGTTAATGTGGATGTTGCTTCTTGTCAATGAGCCTTGTCACAACATACTAATTTAGAGATGGAATATACATGCTTGAAGAGTTTAAATCATAGTACACTAATTCGAAGTTTCCAGCTTGCTTTCACATTAAGGAGCATTTCTCTTGATAATGAAAGTAAGTATTTATTTCTAAACTACTCTAGTTATTTGAGGACCTTCTATATGAACCTAATACATGTCATTTCCAATGGACTTAATCAACACAAATATTTTTTCGTGATAGGTTTGACATGTTTATCTCAAAGTATTCCATCCAATGGTTTAGTGAACAACAACAAAAACATGCAACTCCAAATACATTTATGATCTATGTATTAAATATATGTTGTTTAATTCAAAACAAACATACAAAAGTGGGAACGAGATTTAAGGTGTGTTTGTGTGCATGGAGACCTCAATCAAGGTGGAGAAAATGTAATAGATGGTAGGATAAAACTTTATTCACTTTGCACACTTTCCTACAATTTCACCTTGCATCTAAAATAACTACTCATAGGATACTTTATCAAATAGTCCAATA
This sequence comes from Cupressus sempervirens, assembly GCA_028749045.1. Classification (NCBI taxonomy): domain Eukaryota; kingdom Viridiplantae; phylum Streptophyta; class Pinopsida; order Cupressales; family Cupressaceae; genus Cupressus; species Cupressus sempervirens. The sequence goes on along the minus strand of CM053789.1, from coordinate 568,157,235 downwards.
CCTCATTCCTATTGCAACTAGAATGTGGAGAAGACATTTTAAGTGAGAGATCTACATATGCTATACACATGCTTTTTACAATTTTTTCTACCAAATTCTTCATTTTTCCAGTACAAAAAATTTACAAGTGAATTCCACGATGATAGATGAAATAGGAAATTGAACCTATGTGGAAGTACGTTGAAGATGGTTGTGTCAATTTGTTGTATTGAGCTAAAATGATATGCAAACCAAATTAATTTTTCCATATTTTGGATGAATGACTACAAGAGTAGAGTCATGAGGCATTGGCTCACATAATTAACACACAATCTTTAAATGGGCACATTGATCATGCAAGCCACCATTAATGGAAGACACATTATCTTTTGAGGATAGTCTATATGTTTTGATAATTGTTGTGGGCCTCAAACAAAAGTTGTGGATAACCATTTCCAACAACCATGACTATTGAAAAGTATTTAAAGGTGGTTATCTTGGGAAATGTGAAACCAACCAAATATTGTCATCATTGTCCCTCTCTAACTATAAATCTCTTATGGCAGTCATAACACTAAGCAACTTGATAGCTCGCATTAGTTCCAATTGGTTAAGCTTTGTATCTTAATTTTGATAGATTTTAAGTGTAATTTGTTTAAGTGTTTTTTAATATTTTATAAATAATAATGTGCATTAGTTTGAGAGATCTGTAATAAGGTCACATTGTATATGTATTGATAGTTTCCTTGTCTCATTGTCTTGATGTCAGCAACTATAACATTAAATAGAAACTTATAACAATTTGAAGTAGAGTACATCCAATTTAAAAGTTGCTTTCAACTAAGAAATTATGTATGAAGTGACAAATTTGTCAAATTCATTTCAAATTGTACCTAATTTTGATTAGAATGTTTGAAATGCATTAAATAGATTACAAATAGCATATTCATATATTCATTTTAGTCACACATTTTCATCAATTTTCTTTCTAAACATTAGATTTTTTAATCTTTATATTGGAATAATCCTTATGATTGTAGATCTATCTCAAGCTAGTTCTATAGCAATGGATATCATCCCCCCAAAGAGCCTATGAGAGAAAAATCATGAGGAACTAGCTCACATAATTTCACATAATATTTAAATGGGCACACCGATCATACCTTTGATCATAGCTTTTCCATCCTGGCTAAATTTTTTTAAAAATAATTCAGCAAGTTGTAACAATTGTGATGGCCTGTTTGATAGGTAGTCATCGCTCCAACATCATTTTTGTCACATGTCATTGCAATTGTGATGGCCTATCATACAAATTATTGTCACTCTTGCAACAAAACCATCACACTACCAATGACATACTAATAATGTAGGCCATCATTTGTGCGATAGTAGACAATCACAATATCCACGACATAAAGATGGAATCTTACCTTTCTTCATTTCAAATTGTGATGACTATAGGTGTCACAATTGTAATGAGAGCACTTGCCATCACAATTTTCTATAGAAAAAGTCTAATGGCTATCTAAAAGAAGCCAATTCCTATATTTTTGCTTGGGTGATGGATGGCTATCACAATTATGAAGGCCTGCTATTGTAATTTGAGCCCAAATGTAGTAGTGATATTTGAGCCCAAATGTATGTATGTATGTATGTATGTATGTATGAAGGATTCAAGAATATATAGATTGTATATACACACACACATACATGCATGCATGCATGAGAGTTTAAGAGTAATAGCCAAAATAAGATCTTCATTTGTTATGACTATTTTTCCTATTAACATATAAACAAAGGCCTTAATTTAGTCACAACCTTGAGTCCTTTAGGCCTTAAACAACATACTTAACATAAGGTAGAGTACTCAAAATAGAACATGTAATTAGTTCCAAAAACTATTCCATCCATGCAACCAATCCAATGTTTATTTGATTATCCTCCTCTTCTCATGAAATTCTTGTAGCAGAACCAATCCAAATGCATCACCATATAAATAATTGACCACTTAGGAATTATTATTCCATCTTTAAATATGTGCTAAATATATCTTATTTTACTATCAATCAATTAGAAAAAAAAACACTGAAGAAAAAGGAAATTAAGGTAGAATAGAGGAAAGGGACAATAGGAAACATGACCCATTTGAAACCCAAAATTTCCCCCCAACTTAAGGATTATGCATGTCCTCATGCAGGAAGAAAATACAAACCAGGTGGAAGGTTAGAACTACTTGGAAACTATTTCATAGGAATCTCTGGATGGATATATGTCTTTGCCTCACCTTTTTTATTCCCTAGTGACCAACCTTGTAATTGTGCCTTATGTTGTTGATTTTCATTTTAGTTGGACAATGAATTGAAGCATGTCATAATTGGAAACAACATAAGACTTATATGAAGATATCACTATTACCAAGGTAGTAACAAGAGAACTCAAAGTATTAGTAACTTCTTTAGTAGGTAATTTAGGAGGACATCGATTTGTGGTAATGCTTCTTCTACATTAGTTCCAATTTCATCCATTGGTTCTTGGCTATAGGAGATTTCATTTTTTGTACTAAGCTCTTCCCTTTCTAGAAGGCATTTAGGAGGAGTTAAAGAGACATTTTCACCATTGGGAAGCTCTTCAATGCCTTCTTCTCCTTCTTTACTAGGAGTATGACCTCCTTCCTTTTTATTGTATTTTTTAATATTGTTCTAAAAGGTTTTATCCTACCACTTGAATTTTGCATCAACATCTTGATCTAGTCTAATATCCCTTTCTAGATTAGGAAACTATTGGCTAAGATTCTCTTCATTAGAGAATTATGCTTGGTAGTTAGAGTTTTCAATATCTTCATGAGGGATGTCCTTTTTAGTATTGTATAATTTATATTGCTTCTTTTTGTTTCTATTTTCACTTCACAATTCTTATTGTCACAAAAAATTTCACCCTTGCCTTAAGTTTTTACCTAAAGGCAACCTTGTGAAACATGGAAACAACCTCCAAGTTGTGTGCCTTAAGCAATGAGGTTGAGTCTCCAAAGAAGGCCAATTTCCTTTTCTATTGGGATGCATATAACCTACACTTGGAGAGGAAAGGGGAGAAGGAATACATGAAAACAAACTACCTAGTCTATTATAAGGAGGTGATGCACAAAAATAGAGTGTTCAATATTATCCCTGCCCATACATGTGCAATTAAACTATTATGACATCAAAGGATATAAAGATTCAAACTTGTTTAATCTATACATCACATGTAGATCAGACAACTAGACAAATGACACAAGGGAGAAGAGATTCACTTTATATCATTCATAGGCAAAAAAGAGATACAGTTATGCAAATGATAGACAACCACAATACATTGAAGAGAGGCAAATAGATCTTGCATTGTACATCAATGGTTGAAAGAGATAAGGAAAAATATCATGAATAGTTTAGAGGCAAAGGGAATTTACAATGTGCATGCCAAAAAATGCCAAAGAAAATAGAGAAGAACTAACCTTGAGAAGGGCTAAAAAAAATTCTTTTATAGTACAAGCATAACAATATAGCTTCTTCCCTAAGGCAAAAACTCAACAACTATATTCAAGATGGTAGAGAGTAGTCACTATGAATCTGGTAAAGATCTGATCATGGCACACATCTAGACATAGAAAAATCATTTTTTCACCAATCAAAGACCTTGAGAAGATAGAAACAATGGCCATTATAATTTTGACTAATTAGATGGATCAATAGGTAGTGATGGAGTGTACTCTTCATTTATTAGACATGAGGAATGATGAAAATGGTTGCAAGATATTGAAAAGATCAGATCTTCCATCGAAGAATTGCTTCCTTTGTTATCAACTCACCAAGTCATCCATAACATTGGTCAGCTAGAGTCAATCCCAAGTGGTCACCATGAGAACCAGTCATATTATCATGTTTTGCCACCCTGCGAAGTCTCCTTGCTTTGACCATCTCATATGATCATAACTACACCATCTTTCATTTTGACTAAAATCAAATGCCTATAATTGAGTGAGCAAAATATTATCACCACTATGTGGCTTTCCCTTAACATTTATCACTAACCATTGCAACCTTATGAAGGCTAAAACTTAACTGCACTCGCACTATTGTTTCTTTGATCCAAAGTTACATTTAACTTGGGGCGATTGCACAATATAAAGGAATCACACCTTTCGAACTATAACTTGGTTTAATCAAATAACTCATGTGATCAAGCAATGAAGGTAAGGAATATCTTGGCCCACCTAACAACTCAAAATCCACCTCAGCATCATTTGACAACTCCTTTTAACCCTGATGACCACATTGAAATAGGTCCCACATGACATGTGTTGGCTCGTCGCATGTCCCCACCCTTAATTCATGGCTCCAACACTAACCCCTACGACTAAGTGATCATAAGGAAATTTCCTCATCATTGCCTTAACCATAATTCAAGCCTGACTGTCAACAAACCTATGAACAAAATAATCTACCACTTCACCATCTAAATGCTGGTTAACACCTAACTTGTCATGATTATGTGACAAGGGGTGATTGCACAATCACAACTTAAAGCTTGAAGGAATAATATGAAAAATAAGAGCCACAAGAATTAGGATAAAAGAATATGAAAAAAATTAAATTATTTAGTGAAAACCTTTCAAATATCTAAAAGTTGAAACCCTAGGTGACCGTTGAGTGGCTCATCATTTGAGTTTGATTTTTTGGTGTGAGGGCATTTTTCCTAACAGTTACCTAACTATATTTTATTTACATTTATTATAGGATCTACTAGATAACACCTAAAATTCTTCCTCTATATTAGTTTTCCTAACATTATCAAGGTCTTCCAATCAACTAGAGGACCATTTAGGGTTTTAGAGAATAGAAGATGTATTGAGTTTCTATCAAAAACTGGAGGAAATAATAGGGCACATTTGTGGTATTTTTGGGGTTTTATTAGCTAGGATTACTTTTAAGGTTTTATTATTAGATGGTTCTCCTTCAAGAATATCATCTTGATTAGGTTGAGTTTCCCTAATTTCTAGGTTAGAATTCATAAGGGCATCCCAGTCAAGTTGGGGTTTTACAATTTTGAGGCCTTGTTTGACAAGAAGCTTGATTGGTTTGTAAAGGGCTAGGGAATTAGCATGACCTTATTGATATTGAATACATGCATAGTTTAATGAGAAATGTAGGTAATATGGAATATTTTTAAACTAGCCTAACTGTAAATACAAAATGAGCCTAAAGTTATGGGCATAAACATAGTTAGAATGACCTTCACAAGTAACATATTGAATCAAAATTTTAGCTACCTTAGCCCATAGTGGTGGAAGGAATTTATGTAAAGAACCTTTTTCTTGAACCATTTTTACTAATTCATTTCATTAGATAAATTTGGTCAGTTTCTCTTGAGGTCAATGACTCTTGAGTTGGTAGTCACAAAGACCAATTCACCTATTTGGAGAAGATCAAACACTATGGAAACTATCCACACTATCACTAGGAGATTCAAACCATGGATAGTGAAACTATCCTTCTAAAACCCTTGAGAAAATGTCATAGATACCATCTCATCAAGACCACTTAATTGTCTAAAATAATGAAACCACCATGCATGATGAAAAATCTTGTAGGCTTCTCTATCAATGACCAATTATTTCATAGACAAGGGTGGTGGATTTCAATATTTTGAAAATATTTGTTCACCTTTTTCTTGCTTTCTTTACTTACCTTTTGTATGTTCTAGATAGGTTTTATGATCAAAATAAGGAATCACTTACTACATCTCTTTGTGTTTTGACAAAAAATTGCTATTTGTCACTCAAGTCAAAGAATCCTACTACAAAATTGCACTCCTAGGGCTTACTCATCACATGGAAATATCCATTAATCGATCTCAGCCTTGGTCCTATTAGAATTCATGAAGATATTCTCATTTTTTAGATTATCACTATAGCTATAGTGATGAGTCATTAGATATCAGGGCATCCTACAATGATTATAGTTTGGGCAGCTTGAAGTTTGGTATGATATCACAATAGCATATAGCGATTGGGTTCATCACTATATAGAGATGACTCATTATTGATATAGCAATGAGAGATAGAATTGAATTATCTCTACAACTTATAGTGATACATCTCATCAATGAGTAGAGGAGATGCAATTTAAATATAGCGACGAGTGATAAGTCTTCATATATCATTGTATGTTATAGTGATCATGGTCTATTGTTGAGTGGTGAGAACACAAAATGGATATAGAAATTAGAGATAAAACTTGGAGATTGATGTAACTCATATCGATTATTGCTAATTGAGGAAACAAGAAATTAGTTTTAGCAATGAGTGATGAGATGAGGCTATCACTATAATGTATAGTGATTATTGCTAATCAAAATGGAATGGATTCAAATATAGAGACTATTGATAGAAGGATGTCATTGCTATGACATATAGAAATTATCACTAATCTAAGTATGACAAGATGGGCTTTAGCAATGAGTTATAAAGCTTGGCAATCATTATAGAATATAACAGTGGATGGTTGTATTATTAAAAGGGCATGTAAGACCCCTTCCCCGATACTATATTATTAACCCTAAATAAAATGAATATGGTCAGAACTAGGAACCGTAAGGAGGTGAGATGCCATGACTTTGTCTCTCATGCATGGTATATGAATTATAGACTATTACCATACACCTTATCATAGGATGATGATAAGTAGGTTCTAGGATTTATGTATGTCATGATTGACATTCTTCTTATTAATATTGAACCTAAGATCTTATTATACTAATATATATTGTAGTCATTATGGTCTTAATTATCATATTCAAAATTTTATTAGGTTAGTAAGCTAAGACCCTATGGAATAAAGACTTGAGATGTTATAACTTAGAAAAATATGCCGAGGGAGTCATAGTCTATTATGATCTATTAGGATAGTTGTTGCAGAAAGTTGAATTAACACCCACCCTTGTGAGTACTATTAATAATTATAGACAGAAATTGCTATCAATTTAGAAAAGGCTTACTCGATAGAGCTCAACATAATGTAATTTATTGTACAAGCAATGTTCACAAGTGATTATTAACATGAAAATATAACATATTGACTAACAGATATAATGAGTTTTACCTTATGACTAATTTTGAACCTATACAGAGATGATTATGAAAACATCATCATTTCTTAACATTAGTGATTTTAGAGGCATATGCCTTACCATGTAATAACTCATAATGATAACGAGATAGTGACAGTAATCAAACTATATTTAATTGAATTGAGTATACTAGTTGTGATGATTACATTTTGGTGGTTTTGATTTAAGGTATGTAATCAAAATTGATTTTCATGTTGGCTAATTTAGCAATATAGATTCAACAATTTGTCATTCTGATAGGAAATGGATTATGATGTGATGCAAAATGTTAACTTGATTATGATGATTTATGATTAAATGTAATGTATGAATTTTGATATTTTAATATTTTGAATGTCTTATTTGAAATGATTAAGTAAAGGAATTCCATTGAATTATGCCAATATAGATTATGTAACATTTAAATTCACAGGCATTTATGGTATGCATTTTATATGACCTCCTTGTACTACTGATGCTTCTGTTTAGTGTGCATGAAGTGGAACCATGGAAATATTTGGGGGAAACATGTTCCAAACCTATGTGAACACAGTTTAGCCAAGGCGAATCTTTGGAAAACTCAAAAACCTTGTTGTGATGTATTTTATTTCATAAATGTAAGCTTTCTTGTGTGTGAAATTATTAATCTCAAAGATGCATTAGGGAAATGTCATGATGATGTGGAATGTGCATTTATGTGTCACTTGACACTTGTAGATTTTGAGTGTTAATGACATGTCATCTAGGGTTTTGGTCATGGTGGCATTTTACCCTAAAACTAAGTACCTTGTTAATGATTAAGTAAAACCACTTGACAAAGGGTAGGATGGCTCATTATCAAAGAAAATTCGAATTTAGAGTTGACTAGGGTTTTAAGGGGGCATTAGGTGGTCCCAAAGTGTCTTTTATGTGAAAATGAGCTACCCATATGATATTATAACATGTTAGGGACCTAATTTTGACCAAGATAGTGACTAGACAACCTGGGGGGGGCCTTTACCAATGCCTTCTTCCATCAATTCGAAAATGGAGTTGTCACATGTGTTCTCTCCCATGCTTCCACTAAGTCAAAAATAGTAAGCTCAGAGGGAGACAAGTTTGTAAGAGGGAGTAGCTTGGTGTTTTTGCTAAAATAGTTAGTGGGAAGGCCTTATTAGAGAGTCTTGGTCAAATTAGTGGATTGTTCACCCACTCTCTATGTTTAGAGACAGTTAGCGTTTGGAGGGAGATTAAGGGAGCTCTACAACAATTATCATTTCCTTTAGCTTGGACCAAGGTTGGTGTTTCAAACCATGTTCATTTTCTTTCTTTTAGTATTGCAAAATAAATCTGTAAGCATGGAGTATTTGTCATGGGATCATACATTGTATTGTGAATCTTTGTATTGTAGATTTTGGTATAGTGTTGTAATAGTGATAATGTGTATTGTGTTCATGTAAATTTCTTGGCTTTCTTACTTGATTTTCTTGTTTTGGATTTGAATGTTGAATGTGATCATGTGTGTGAAGGTTTCAATCACCCTTGGGAGGGAAGAGAAACCTTGGGTGAAGGGAGTAGTTAGGCTCAACATTGTAGTTGAGAAAATTTACCTCCTGATGAGGAGTTTTTCTTTCATTCATGGAGTATGGGCTCCATTGAAGCCATATACATTTATTGTTTTGGGAGATATAAAGAGTTTTTTGTGTAAGAAGGAGGAGATCTCTATGAAATCCTTGAGAGGAAAAATGTAATTGCAATATGATGTTTGTATTGTGGATATGGCATCTCCTCTTTGAATAGCCCACCTTCACCCAATGTTTTATGATTCTAATGGAGAATCATTGTGTCAAATCTTGGAAGGGAGTGTTATGTGTTGTGTTTTATGGTTTCATGCATTGCATGTGTGTATCCCATTTGGACTTGTTTCCCTTGCTCGGTGGGTGGCTTCATAGAAGCCTAGGATGGGAGGTGAGCCTCCATGGTTCCAAGTTTTCTGTTGTTTTTTCTTTCCAAGTTTTGAGTGAATAGAACCTATGCAAAGATTAGGGTTTCACCCTTTGGCAATGTTGAAGGACCAAGTGTTTGAGAAAAAATAAATCCTTTCCATGTCATTTCATAATGGATAGTGCTATTAAGTTTTCCATTGTTGTGAAGTACTATGTTGAATTTATGTATTGAGTCACTTCTCCTCGTGTAGATTCATGTATGAATCAATAGTTAAATGTTATAGATTTTCTTATGTGAAAGAAACACTATAATAATTATTCAATTTAAACTTAAGTGATTTCCTTATTTTGATGTAGCAGAAACAAAGGTCCTTATGTTCTAATAATCCATATGTATAATGGTTCAACATGTTTTTCAAGTAATAAGAAACTCCACTTATGAGACTATTTATCTTTCGGATCACATATATTTGATCTTGTTAAAATAAAGGAGTTTGTGTTCAAATTATTAACATAAGTAGTCAGATAGAATAATCACTTAGACTTTTCATTGGGATGCAACGTAACTATCAAGATGAAGATTTATAACATCATAGATACATGGAGAAGATAACCAATAGGAAATATGGAATAAATCCACCTTAGGAACACTAGCCTGTAAGTGAAAAATAACTCTCTAGATTTTGTATGGGGGATGAAAAAATAATCCTCTGTCTATTTCAGTTCATTAAAATGATCATAGGAAATATTCCCTAGAATCTTTGACTTCTAGCTCAAAACAACATACCCTTTGAAAGCAAATAATATAAACTATAACACCAATATCAATCCTAAGGATTTTCCCAAGAGGGGTCACATGACTATTGGAAAATACATACATATCCCTTTCAAAAAAATAAATTAAATAAACAAAATACATGTCTAACACCTAGTTCACCTAAGGCATAGACCCCCATGCAATGAGGAGTTTCATGACAAATGAAAAAGAATACATACCTATGTTAGAATATAGCTCACACAAATTAAATGAAGTAAAATTAATTACACCCATGACAATATACACTTTATTCCTTATTAATGACATGAGTCTTTGTGTAAACAAGGGAAAAGTGCAATCCAAGAGGGGACCTGCAATTAGTTTAGAGGGAAAGAAAATTCACATGATTCTCCCCCCTCCATCAACACTCCTTCCTAGGAACCACCAAAGGGGCACATGGTAGGCCAGAAACCCCATTTCCTCATGTGCCCATCAAGTGACTTAACTTGGCATGCAATTTTTTGAATGGTAATAAACCTGCTTACCTAGGAAGGATGCAAATGGTTGTGGGGGAAAATTAGTTAGTAATGTCAAAGTAGATAGTGTTTTGGAAAGTGTTAATATTTGATAGTTGCTAGCTAGTTTGTTAGAAATTAGTGCTTGGCATGGGAGTAGTATTGTGAAATGACTAGTATGTTTAGAATAGTTGTAGGGAATCATTACAAGTGGGACTAGGCATTTGGTTTAAGATTAGGGATATTTTTTATATGGGTTAAATTGAGGTGTTAGGGTGGATTTATGTTGTGAATGCATGGGTTTGTGGTGTGTTAGAGAGTTAATATTTTAGTTGTATTTTAGGTTAGACTATTACATTTAAGATATTTAATCGTGTATTAAAGGGTTAGGAGGTGAGTAGTTAGTAAGTGGTACAGAGCAATTTAATTAAATATAGGATTTAAGTTATTTTGTGGTATTTATTTATTTTCATTTAACCATCACTTTATCATAGTGAAGTAGTAAGGTAAGATGAAGGAAGTAAATTAGAAAATAGATTTGTAATGTTTATTTGGAGCTTTTATATTTTCTTAAATTATTTAAACCATTAATTGGTAATGGTATGATTCGTAGTTAGGATATGAATTTAATTTGTTGATCTTCGTATAATCCAATTTAGGTGTTAATCAACACTAAAAAGTTGACAATCAACAATAAGATGTTAGAGAAATTATAAGAAATAAATAAATAGTACATATATAAATACATTGTCAATAGTCAAGTTAATGGTATAGGGTTAGTTAGGATCTTTAGGAAATAAAGTCATCCAAGAGCTGGCTAAAATTGGTATAACTAAATAATAGAAAATAAAAATAATGAAATTAAATAATAAAATATTAAAATAAAACCGAGTTGAATTGGACACAGGACATAATGTGTTAAGGTCATGTATAGATATATATATGTGTTAAGTTGACTCAAAATTGGAACCTCTGGGACATCTATGAGCATCTTCACTATTGCAAAACTACTGATTTATTGCATTTACATTGTTATAAAAATGGTCGTTCACATTCATATATGAAATGTCTTTACTTCAAGGATAGGATGTAGATTTGAAATGATTAACCATCTAGCTCCTAAGTTATAACTCAGAGTTCCAATGATTTTAGAAAACAAATCTGTCTTCCATGGAAAAATTGAAGTGTGGAATTTTGAATATAAGCAAACGCTTCCACAACTCATAAAGTTAACCACCCCTAGCAAAATGTTCAAATAAGAAATGCCCTACTGTTCTTGAGGAGACATGAAGTGTTGTATCCCAAACACCCCATAGTATGATAGAATATTCATAATGAAGTCTAGGTCTCGACAATTTGTCCTTTAGTTCTATATATATATATATATATATATATATATATATATATATATATATATATATATATATAATATAATATAAAAATAAAAATTTGTTGTTTGTGATTTTCCTTGTTAAATTTAGGGCATGACAGGGCATCACTATGAGTTGCAACAATAAGTTAAATGTGATTGTTGATCACTTTTTGCACAATAGAGATATAACGATCAACGATGAGTTGTGATATATTTTTGTATGTTATAATGAGAATTCAATGCAAAAATCAAAAAATAAGATTTCACATCATCATTTCTATAGCGATAGACATGAAGGTAAAGAAAATTTTCCATTTGCAAGAACATGCTATAAATTTCATATGTTTATATCGCTAAAGTTATAGCGATAAAATATTTGAATATGATTTATTAGGCATAGAGATAATTACATGAAGTGACTTCTGATAGATAGTTCATTTTCTACAATGCTAAAAAATGGCTTTATGTTTTGATTTGTATGGAGAGAAAATGCATGAATGTAGTATGTTTGATAATAAAAAGACGATCATTATTGGTTTGTGTTCACAAATTCTTAGAGGAAAACTATGAAATTTTTGTTGGTATTCAAGTTTTTGTAGAGAGTTTTACCTAGAGAAATTTTAGAAGATGTCATGGAGATCTCTGGTTCTACAAAAAAGAGGAAAGATGAAAAAGAAAAAAATGGTAAACAAGATAAGAAGTAGAAAGCAGATGATGAAGTGCCACTGAAGAAATCAAATGAAGACCTCATAAAGTAGATGGATTTTGCAAGTCCTAAGTCTAGAAGGAGAAAATTCTCCTCTCCAAACGAAATTGAAGACAAGTATAGTGAGGTTGGAAATGTATGCACTAGGATTTGGGGTTATAATCTCTTTTTATGTCATTATGTAAGAATAAATCACAAGGCACCTATCTGTCATCCTTGGGAGATAAATTTTGGGAAATTGACAGTGGCAAATGTGTTTGTGAATATACATTTACTTAAAGTCATTACAAGAAAATATAATGCTTAAGACAGATGCATATATGACAAGTATGGGGAAAAATTAATGGAGATATCTATTAAATCTCTAAATGAATCTTTTAGACTTACTAATGGTCTAACTAAAAAATTGTCATTCGTAGAATTGAAAAATGAGTATGAGAGATCAGATGTTTCATATATGCAATGGAAATTGATGTTGCACAAAATAGAAAAGGAGCCTCTAACTATAGTAGATGGAACTCTATTCAGCATCATATTTTTTAATACGTACTTGTTGTGGTGTCCACAAGACATGCCCCATTCCTCACTAGGAATGGGGACCCCCTTCTTTTTTTGACTCCCGAACTCACAGTTTGGGAGTTGAGAGAAGATATTTTGTTAAGATTAAATCATTAGAGTCATTAGAAAATTAGGAAAATTTAAAAATTGGAAAATTTGAAAAAAAAATTTAAAAAAAAAATTAGAAAATAAAAAACACAAAAGATTAGGAAATTTGAAAAAATGCAAAAAAAAAAACACAAAGAATTATAAAACCATATCAAAAAAGATAAAAATAAATAAAAATAAAAATAAAAAATAAATTTAATTAATGCGCACATGTGCGTGAGTGTGTACCGAGGCACGCAGTGCCCCCCCACTCGGTGAGGGGTTATAAAATCCCTGCACAAGCTCAACTTAACATTTGTTTCTTAAAGTTTGTTGGAAGGTTTTTGTTAATCATTGCACAAGGTAATACCTTTCATGCCATACACAAACATTTTCATGACGGTGTTTGTGCCCATGCTCTCAAAGCACTCACATGGTGGTGGTAGTGCCCGTGCCATATTCAAACCCTTTTGCGGTGGCAGTTGTGCTTGTGCTCTCAAAGCACTCGCATAGTGGCAGCAGTGCCTGCACCATACTCAAACCCTTGTGCAATGGAACTTTGCGCATGTACCTATGAAACACTACTACGAAAGTATCACCAGTGCTCCCAAAATACTTGAGTGGCAGCCTCTGCACCCACACTCTCAAAATCCTTGTGTGACAATGCTCCTTGCCTGCACTTGAGAAATCTTGTGCATCAAAAATAAGTTTTCTCGCACTTTGCACTTGTGCGCTGTTGGCTTGACCGCGCTCGCACCTGTGGATACCACGCTTGAAAAACCTTGTGCCCGCACACCACTTGTTTGGTCACACACCTTAAAACCCTAGGCGTGTATGCTTTGCCCCTCCACACACTTTCTTTTAATTATTTTAAATTTTTTTTTAATAAAAAAAATTCTTAAAAGAAAAATGATAAATTTTTTATTTTATATATATATATATAAAGAAAATAAGGAAAAAAAAAAAGAAAATAATAAAAATAAATGAAAATAAGCCAAGTGCCTAAATGGGGGCTTTTTTTTTTCTTTTTTCTTTTTTTTTTTTATTCAGAGTTTTCACATTTTTTGGACTAATAACATTTTTTTCTCATAATGTTCTAATATTTAAATGGCATCCACATCTAGAGTAGCATCCAAACTAGTAGTCTTCAAGTTCCAAGGTGTACCTTTAAAGTCAAGATTCCATGATGATTATGCTAAGATTAGAGATACCGACGTCAAGCACACAGATCTAGGTGAATTCTTGAGAATTTGCAACAAGCCAATAGAGAGGTCAACTTTTGTGTCCATGTTGATCCATTTAGGATTGGTGAATGTAACATCACATCCGGTGTTTGTAAAATCTACTGAATTAATTATGACCCTATCATAATATTTTGTTCCTAATGAAAGGGTAGTTAAGAGTGTCACTGGAGAAGTGGTGTTGGATCTATGACCCAACAACATTGAGAGGGTCTTTCATCTTCCAAGAGTAGATCAGTTCATCAGATTTTCATATGAAGGAGCTAAGAGATGGTACAAGGAGCATCAGCAGGAGGCCATTGACATAATATAATCCTCATACCTCATTGAGAAGCCTCCTCAAGGAAAGATAACTAGAAAGGTGGATATGACTCAGGGATACATGAAGGAAGACATCGAATATTCTATCATTCTACTTAGTAGAGTCATGGGCTTATTGGTAGTAGGTCACCTTAGTACTTTCATGGTCAACTTCATTGAGACCATCAGATAGGCAAAAATACCACTAGATTGGGCCACCACACTAAGTGAAAACTTCTATGAGCAATTGAGGATGGTGAAGGATAAGAAGAAGTTTTACATGACTTCTTACATGGTATACCTGCTTGCAGCAAGGGTGAAAAACTATCCCAATTCATACAAGAGAGTCAGTATGCAAGACCTAAATGCCTAGCCATACATAGTCTTTCCTCAGCTAGTGAAGAAGAAGCTCTTAGCACAAAGAAAAGAATATAGAATTGTGAACAATTCATTCATTTTTGTGATCATTTGATTCTTCAAGGGAGGTTATGGAAAGAGGTTATCCAACAAAGCCAAAGCACAAGTCACAGCTCTCAGAGCCTACTTTATCCAGTTCAAGACATTCACGTATCTTTGGGTAGCTAGTGCATCCATCAATCCTAAGAAGCTTCCAAGATACCCAAGTGACAGACTGGTCCTCTTGGAGATTTCTCAACAGATTGGGTTGGCCTATGAGAAAATCAAGAGATAATAAAGACCTTGTTGGACATGGCCATTGGTCATTGGAGCATATCAGGTGAAGAGGAAATAGGACATTCCATCCTTTGAGTGGGAATGGGAGAATTATCCCCTTGAAGAAAACAACTCTTCTCAACCATATTTTGACAATGTCGAGAAAGTGGAGAGTCTGGCAGGGAGAGACTTCCATCATGAGGATGTTGTTGAAGATCACTAGATGAATGCCACAAATGATTATGATGTCCACATTAGAGACTATTATAGGATGACTTTGTATCTAGTAGAAAAGGCTCTCCAGTTGAACATTCTTGATGAGATAAGGCAATAGGATTCGAAGGAATTATTGGACCCCCTATTCAATGCAAATAAAATTGGTGAAAGACCTATTCTGAATGCCAAGGTTGACAAGGAGGAAGGAGATGACATTAATCATCAAGCAAGATATGTCATCCAAATGACAAATAATTGGATCAAGAAACCCTTTCCACTTGATCCAATTCCCAACACAATGATCTTTCATGCACATGCTCCCCCAGAAAGGGGTAAAGGAAGAAAAATCACAATTCCTACCTTTGCACTCTAGTCTCCTATCAAGCCAAAAATAGTGTACTAGTTTGATCACCCAGTTGGATATTATCACCCTCCTAAAAAGAAAGGAAAGAATAAAAGAAAGAGAACCTCACCTTAGAGGATTCAGATAGAACAGGTGCTTCTCCAGCAACAAGAACAAAGTCCACAAGGGTCTAAAGATACTAGAGCTACCCAAGTCCAATATGAACCATAGTTTCCTCCTATTATGTCTAGCCAACCAGAAGAGGGAGAGATTCCACAAGTCCTTTTTCCTCCTATGCAAGATGAGCTAGCTTCTCCTTCTACCTCCAAGAAATAGAAGAAGAGAATTAAGATTCAGATGAAGAAAAGGAAAAGGATTAGTAGAAGATTAGTGCCTAATCCTTCTATTCCTAAAAGTATTATGGAGGGAGATGAAGAAGAAGAAGAAAGAAAATCAAAGGAGGAAGAGGAGGAACAAGTGCCCCTACAGGGAAGAACTTGGCTAGCAAAACCCACAGAGTTGCAAAAGAGAAAGAATTCCATGAGTACCCTACCATCCACTCAAGAAGAACCATTAGATATATCTTCCTTAGAAGATGAAGTACAATAGTTGTTAGATGAGTAGGGTGAAGAGAGCAGTGATGTTTTCTCAATGTCAAATTTGATTTCATGCTCGTAGGTACAGAGTTCATCAGGAATAAGATTAGTGACACCCTTATAGGTGAACCTCAACAGGAAGAATAGACACAGATGCCACTAGACACACAGGGTCCTGATCTTACTCCTCCATCTCCACCTCAAGTTACAATGGTAGAATAGGGCTCTGTGACTCCCCCACCTCAAAGTTTAGAGGAAGAGCATGTTCAGAAGGAATGAGTATCAAAGGAGAGACCAGAAAAAATGGTGACTATTGAAGTTTCAAAAGGACAAATGGTGGAATATTCTCAGCCACTTTCCCATGACACTGAGGTTCAAGCTATAGGGTCTACTGACACCAAGACTAAATAATGGGAACCCTCACAATAGGAGACAACTCCAAGCAAGAGTGACAAAGGGAAGGAAGTTGTAGAACATACTCTGTCATCATCAAGAGTCAAGTCCTAAGCAGGGTGCATCCCTAGATGGATCTGAAAGGAGATAATGAGGAGTACTAAGCCTCAATTTTGTGCTTTAGAGGAAGAAATTTGTGACATTGTAGAGATCTTGAACAAACTTGAGTCTCCATCACATGGGGTATCACCATTGGCATTTTTCACCACCATATGGAACCAGGATTTATTTGCAAAAGTGGCTCTCCCTCCTAAAGGCACAAATACAGAAGGCCTTAGTCTTAAAGATTATGAATTGAAGGATGTTATGTTGGGAAGGCCTACACAAGATTCATCTCAACAAATGATGACTATGGGAGTCAAAGAGGTCCTCAAGTACATTGAACAAGAGAAGATTGAACTTCATGCACTTTGAAGGCAAGTTGAAATCTTAAAGGGATATCTAGCCAAGTTCATTGGTCCTCTTGATCCTAAACACCTAAAGCATACTTTGAACGATGTACTTAGAGAAGGGGGAGATGTGCAACTTGACCCATTTTTGAGAGCTTGTTAGGAATCGTGAGAAATTTTTGAGGAGAAAGGTGATACAATCATCATGGGGAATTTGAAGCTACTGCATGCTACATAGGAGAACATGAATAAGATCATGGCAATTTTGAAGTAGGACTTCAGTATTATGGATGAGGAATGAGCCTGGAGTAAGGATTTACAAACTCTACAAGCCATAAAGGGCCAAGGATATCGGGTTTTAATTGATGTATATACTAAAGAAGAATTAGACATTATTGATAATTGGATAGAGAAAATAGTGGATAGCAATAAAGTAATGGAGACATTACATGAGGAGATCCATTGGTTCAAGGACCAAGACTGATAGTAGATTTGGAAGCAGAAAGACACTACAGTGATGCATGGTTTTATATTTTTGAAGATGAGGAATGAGAAAGGTTTTTACTTGTAGAGATAGTAGTGGAAAATTTTAGGAAGATTTTTGTGGAGCTTGTTGATGATGAGGACATCTGACAAGCCTTCAAGACAGAAGAAGTCTTGTTAGAGTTAGATACCAAACTCAGAGATTTTTTGGAGACTCAATTGGGGTGGACAACTACAAATAGAAGGTCAAAGACAAGTACGAGGATTTAGATCTTCTAGATGTGGCTAAAATTACTGAGATAATAGAGAAATTCAAGGGCAAACATCCAAACATAGCTTTAGGATGAAGAAGAATAAAACCTAGATGCCAGAATTTCAATTTTGACACTTAGCAAAATTTTGAGATTTTAACCTTGTCGAGGTCTACAGCTCTATAGGTGCATAGTTCTATAGGTTCACAAGTCTATAACTCCACAATTCAGAGGTGCACCAATAGTTAACTACTAGTTCCAAAAATAGCGCCTTCAATGCATCAAAAATGTATTCTGATGATAGTTTAGGTGTGACACATGCCTAGTGAAGGACTAGCTTCTATTTTTGCCACCTCCAAATGCTCCTACTCCGACTGAAGGCTTCCTCTAACTTTCTCTCTCACACTTTCTCTATTTTTGACATGTAAAGGGCTCATGCATCCAATTAATGAATAAAATATGGATGGAGTCCCCCTAAGCACTAGATTAATTGTTAGTATGTATATATTTAGTTTTTTTTAATGTTTTAAAAGCATTTTATTGCATGGAGATATCTCTCACTCTCAACACAAATTGAGGAGTTGATTTCTTATAAATAACCCATTGTAAAATGTAACAAGGGTCACCATTATTATCGAATAAAATTATGCTTTTGGTGCTCGCATTTAGAGTGTAGTGATTCTTGCCTGAATGTGTCATTATTTTGTGAATTTTATTCATGAGATTGTGATTGAGCCAAAGGTTTATTGCATTGTTTCTGGTTGTGTGATCTTTTAGTTTTGGTGTTTTCTACAAATTTACAAATTTCACTGATGTAATGAGCTTGAGAGGAGATCATCAAATTGTGCCTACATAACTTCTTGTCTCTCATGAGTGCACTTTCTATGGCATTGTGATTTGGTGAAAAGTGAAATATCATATGATTGTTAAAGTTTCTCATTAACGATTGCATCAATGGATTCTAGGAAGCATTGGTCATATTTTCATTGGTTTCCTATCAATTTATTCAAAAGCTTAACTCGCAATGTGTTGTTTTCTATAGCTTATGTCCATTTAGGATATCAATTTCAAGTTATTTCAATTTTATGTTATTTTCTTTCAGTTTTGTTATTTGCTTTGCTAACCCCTTGTTAGAATAGGAACTCATTTTAGTTGCACCATTAGAATTGCATTTTTTGAAAAATCAAAAAATAAAAAAAAATATTGTTCTTTTGTGTGTTATTATGAGACAAAAAATAGATTTACTTCATTCAAAGATCATAGTAGAACCAGCAAAGGCCTCCTCATGAACATTCACATTTATCTTCAACTGAGCAGATTTTGGTACGTCGCAAGACAAATACTAAACCTTGGAGTTGATCTCAAAAGGATTAGCTTTTCAAGAAAGGAATTGTGCAATAGATTGCTACTATTGACCTCGTGCATAAAAATTGCCTAATAGAAGTGGTGCTAGAAGGAGGGCCTTTTTTAACTCTCGGAAAGGAAGAAAATTTGTCAAAGTTTTGGAATATTTTTGCACTTCTACAATAATTTATGCTTCACAAAAGTTCAAAAAAATTCCTAAGTTTTTGATAAATTCAGGTTTGCAACTCCACAACTATGTGGGTCCGCAGGTTCATAGCTACACAGGTCCACAAACCCACAACTTCATAGGTGTGTAGGTGCATAGAACTCTGTGGTGCATAATAGTCAAAGAGGTGAGAAAGTGTGCTTCAACAGAGGTGCACTTTTTTGAGAATTGATGCAAGCTGGAGGATATTGATCCAAAATCCCCATTTTAATGAGCATTAAGATCTTCACCAAGTGGACACAAATTTCTTAAAATTACTCACTTTTGTAAGCCATGTAGTGACAAACAAATACCCTGAATTGCACCACTTCCATTCAACATTTTGTCATCTTCTTCTACTCTACCACCAATCCAACCACCAAGTGGACCTCCACATACTCCAACAGTCCCACCACCAGCACAACCACCTCTAGGTCACCCTCCAATGGACTTTTTCAAAAACACAGTGGACTCACCCATCAACTCGAGAGGTACACTCCATGAGCTCCCTAAGAATCTTAAAAAGTTTTACCTGAAGTTCATTTATGGAGAAACACAAATTGTCGAAGATCATGTCAAAGTATTGAAAGAAATTTGCAACCACAAATAAATTGCTAATGAAGATATGGTTCTTTGTATATTCCCTTACTCTTTGGGAGAAGTTCCCTACAATTGGTACATTAATTTGACACTTGGATGTATTAGAGATTGGGATACTTTTGAGAAATTATTTTTGGAATAGTTCAAGACTTTTTCAACCTGGCTATGATACATCAACAATTCATATCAATAAAAAGGGACCCAACTGAGATAGTTTCTCGCTTCAATCACTGCTTCCATATGGCATAACATAGATTGGAATCACCATACACTATACTGGTTGATGCTGAATGTTATTGACCATCTTAATACTATCTTTCTCAGAAGGTTTCTTGCAAAAAATATTGATACATTAGAAAAGGTTTTCACAAAGGCAATTATGTTCACAAAACAAGCTAATCCCAATGGAGGGGGGATAATGCCTCTAGCTCAAGCTACTGCTACAATACCAACATACCCCATTGGAGCACCTCCAGTGCCTAGCCAATTCATAACTATGAATCTAGTTCCATTATAGTAGATACCTACTCCATAGAACCCTACATTGACATATCTAGGGTATGACCCCCTGAAGACAGCTTTCTTTGAAAAGAAGGTGATAGTTCCTATAGAACTAGAGAATAGTTTCATCTCAGAATTTGACCAAATGAAGAGGATGATGTCACAAATGAATAATGAATTAACATGACTCAAATTATTACAAGGATAGAACAAAAAATTTCAAAGGAACAATGCTCCTCCCTACAACAACAATTTTGGTCAGAATTACAATAGGAACTTCAATGGAAACAATAACAATAACAATTCGGGAAATAATAGCAAAGGAAACAATTTCAATCCTCCAGATCATAATAATGGCTTCCAAAGGTAGAACCAACAATGGAACACCCATCTAAATAATGGGAGAATTCTTGTCGATAACAATAACAATAATGTTCAGTATGATGATAGCCAAAGTGCATCTAACAGTGATGGTTTGTACTACAATGGTAATCAGGAGATGAACCAAAGCTCACAAGTAAATGATAATCCTCCTCCTATGAAATTCAATGCTATTCTATTAGATTCATATAACTCTACACAAAATGTCCAAGTGGAATAATCAATAGGCAAGGAATTCTCATTCCCATTTAGTCAAGAATCTGACATTCAACATGAAGAGGTGTTTGCTTTCCACAATGACAATTGAAATACCTATAATCTTAGAAGAAAGGATCCCTTGATGGATGGAATTCCTGTAGCTTTACAACTAAATCCACCCAATCCTAGAGCAAGCAATAATCCACCACCAGTTAAACCACCACCTGCAGGACAACAGAATCAGAATCAAGGGAATGTACCAACAATACTAAAGAATCCTGGAAGACTTGAAATGAACTAAGGCCAATATGTCTATGTTTTACATGTTGCAAAATTTCCCTCAACAAAGGGAAGCACTCATGAAGATGCTGGACCATACAAAGACTCCCCATAATGCTAATACTACCTCTCAAAAGATGGCCCCGCAACAAGTCAATGCTGCAGAGGCAATGCCCACCATGTTCAAAGATAAAATGGAGGTACCCCTTTTTTTCTTAGGATCAAGATATATGGAAATAATCTTCATAATTTCCTTATTGATTCAGGGGCTTCATGTAATGTTATGCCATTATCCATAGCTCAAAGGTTAGGAGTCACCCCTCAACCTTCAAATCAAGTGGTAATACAGTTGGATAAAACCGAGGTGAAAATCATAGGCATGTTGAAGGATGTGTGGATACAACTAATAGTTGATCCTCAAATTCAAGATATTATTGACATTCATGTGGTTGATATCCCTGAGACATATGGGTTGCTTCTCAGTAGAGAATGGATAAAGTGTCTTAAAGGAAGGTTTTCAGCGAACTTCACTCAATTTTGGTTGCCATGGAAAGGTCTTGAGAATAAAATCAAAATTGATGCTGAACCAAAGTTGAATAAAATGATTACTAAGTAAAACACTCTGAATGAAGTAGTCTTTCTACAAATAGAACTAGGCTCCTACAATGTAATAGTTCTCAACACAACTTCAACCATAAAACTAGGTGATCATGGTATGTATCCCATGATTTCAACTCTGAGAGAAGAAGTTGTGACACAATTCATAGATCATATGATGGCTAAATTGCAAAGTCTAGGGGAAGAAGCTGACCCTAATATTCTCCTCCTTCCTAGATTTTGTTAATTACATAAAATGAGCCATTCCAAGTTTGAATGTACATCATGCCAAGAAGCGATCATTGACACAAATTATGGGGGCAAAAAGGGGTGATGACCCACAACATGAATATATAGAAAACCATAGTCACATTGATAAATCTAGCACTCTTGAAAAGATTGAAGAAGAAACAAAAGATCTAAATGCATCGTATAGCGATACTTCTTTGGATGGTGGGGGCTTGTCTTCTCCTCCACCTAGAGTGATCAAAATTCAAAGACGAAGGTGCTACATAAAAGGCCAAGGATGGACTTTAGTGGTCATATGACCTCTACCCAAAGTTGAAGAAATTAAGGAATTAATAGGGGAAACTCAAAATTAACAAGAGCACGTGCTTCTCTTGTCAAAAATTTAGAGGGGAGAATCATTAAGTCCTCCATCGGGAAAGTTATAATAGGTTCCCAAAAGACAATCATTTAAGGCTCAAGTAAAGGAAGAGTTTAGGAAAAACAAGCATAAAGTCATAAAACCCAAAGGGGATCAAATTTGGATGCTTTTCTTTGATGGTTCCAAATGAAAACTAGGAGTTGGTGTAGGTATTGAATTGGTTAACCCAAAAGGTAAGCCATTCTATGCCGCATATCAATTACAATTAAGATGCACAAACAATGCTACAAAATATGAGGTGTTGATTTAAGGACTCTTGTTTGCACTTGAGAAAGGAGTCAAGGCTTGAAGGAGACTGCTAGCTAGTTATACAACAAGTCAAGTCAATATACTCTTACAACGATAAGAGGCTACTAGCTTATAGATAAAGGGTATGGGATATAATGGATGATTTCGAGGCTTTGAACATAAAGTCTATCCCAAGAAGGAAAAACATGATATCTGATGCTCTCACCATTTTGGCAAGTGCATTACAACCTTTTGAAAGAACCAAATTGAAAAGATTCTTAGTAGAATTGGTTGTCGTTCCATCTATTCTTGATAATATCACAAACTTTCAGGTCTTTCAAGATGATCAAAATATACTTGAGTTTATCATGTGTAGTTTTCATTTTAAGGGACAAGAGATTGATGATACACCAAATGATGGACTCAAGGATGAAGATGGTATTCTTAATTTGAAAACCAACACTATTCCAAAAGGGATGGTTGAGTTAGAATGCATATTTGATCATGATGAATTAGCATTGAAAAATAGAGTGACCCAAGAAAAGGGAATGGATGAATGTGATTCATACAACTTGGGTACTAATGAGGAACCTAAAATGGTATGGATAGGAAAGGCTTGAAATCCACAAGAAAGGGAAGATATGCTAAAATTGCTTATAGAATATAAGGATTTTATTTCCTGGAGCTATGAAGAGTTAAAAACTTATGATCCTAAGATTATTACACATGATATCTCACTAAAACTAGGAGCTTAACCTTTTTGAGAAAGACAAAGACCCGTAAATCCTCTCATTGAACCATTGATCATGAAGGAAGTTAAGAAGTTACTTGATGCAAAGATCATATTCCCCATCTACCATTCTACTTGGGTGGCTAATTTGGTTCCTATGTGGAAGAAGACTGGAGAGATTCATCTTTGTGTTGATTTTTGAAATCTAAACTTAGCATCTCAAAAGGACAACTACACTTTGCCCTTGCTAGATGAAGTGTTGTAGATTGTGAATGGGGCAAAGATGATGTCATTTCTAGATGGATATTTCAAGTACAATCAAGTAATGGTAGATGAATAAGATCGATTGAAAATAGCTTTTACAACAAAATGGGGAACTTTTTCCTACAGAAGAATGCCTTTTGGACTGATTAATGCGGGAGCTACATTTTAGTGGGTAATGGATGAAGCTTTCAAAGGATTGATTAATAAATGTATAGTCATTTACATGGATGACTTAACTATCTTTTCTAAAGATCGAAGCACTCACATTGTTGATCTCAAATAGGTATTCAATAGATGTCACAAATATGGCATATCTCTCAATACCAAGAAATTCTCATTCAGTGTTACCAAAGGAAGTTGCTAGGGCATGTTATTTCTAAGGTAGGAATCTCCATTGATCTAGATAGAGTTGAAGCTATACTAAAATTAGCACCTTAGCACAGTCGGAAAGAATTGAAATCTTTCTTTGGAAAGATAAATTTTGTGCAAAAATTCATAAGTGGATTTGTAGAAATTGTTCATCCCCTCAATGATTTTCTCAAGAAAGGAGCTAAATCAAAGTGGTCCCCAAAAATTAAGAAATCATTTGAAGATATCAAAGTAGCTATTTCCACCACCCCAATGCTGGTAAGTCTTGACTACTAACTACCTTTCAAGATATATTCTTTCACTTCAGAACATTCTTGTGTTAGGATTTTAACTCAGAAGAAGGAAAATGAAGGTGAAAGGCCAATCTCATTCATGAGATATCCCTCAAAAATGCTAAGTTGAAATATTCTAACCTTGAAAAATAGTCCTTCGCATTGACTAAAGTGGTAAATAAATTCTATCATTACATCCTTAGGAGTAAGGTGTATGCAATTGTGCCTGATCCAACAATGAAGACACTTTTAATGTAGAATGAGCTTGGTGAATGGCATGGGAAATGGATGGCAATACTCCAAGAATTCAACCTATGAAATTGGTTAGAGGCCAGGGTCTATCAAAGATGATAGCTGATAATCAGGATAGAGATGAAAAGGAGTTCAAGTTTGACATTGAAACAAATTAGGATGATCAAAAAAAGATGGTTGTATCATAAGTTAACATTAATTAGGGAGTGGTAATAGATGTCTGGTATCAAGACATTGTTTATTACCTCCTACAGAATTGATGTCCTAGTTGGATGAATAGTTCATAATGCAGAGGACTTAAAATGAAATGTGAGTCCTACATGTTGCATGACAACAAGTTGTACAAGAAAAACTATGAATGGATTTATCTGAAGTGTTTAGGTCGTGAAGAAGCAAAGGAAGTCTTGGAACACTTTCATGATAAGTATGGTAGAGGACATGGTTCAATAGAAGCAATGGCCCACATGATTCTAAGATCAGGTTATTTTTGGCCCTTGATATTCAAAGACACTTTTGAACATGTATGCTCTTGTCATATCTTTCAAACCAATGCCAATAGAGAAAGGAATTTGGAAATGCCCCTATAGCCTGTGTACAAGATACACACCTTCACAAAGTTTGGGCTAGATTTCATTAGTCTGATCAACCCACCATCATAAATTGGACATGTATTCTTGACTCAGCATAAATTGGATCTGCTTTTGCATCAGCATTCTTGACTCAGTGGGCATTTGAAAATTAAGTCATTATCAAGTTCTCTTCAAATTATTACTTGTAAGGAAATGGGGTAGTAGAATCTACAAACAAGAACTTCATCACAGTAATAAGATGATTGTTGAAGGAGAATCCTAGGGATTGGCATATGAAACTCAAATATGCCTTATGGACAACTCAAGTGAGAGTCAAAAATGCTTTGGAAACTTCTCCATATTTGCTTGTCTATAGATAATAGCCAGTGTTTTGGCTCAACCTTAGAATTCTAGTTTTGAAATTCATAAGTGGGTATGTTGAAGATGCTGAAAAAGTACAAATTAGATTGATGAATATTCTAGAGATGGATGAGTAAATGGATAGCTGCACTGGAGCACATGGCTAAACATCAAGCTATTATGAAAAGATGATTCAACAAGAGGGCCACAATCAAATCATTTAGGATTTTTGACCTTGTTTTACTCTAGGACAAGGCAAAAGAAAAGTTGGACAGCCATACCAAGTTTCAATGCTTGTGAATGGGCCCTTATCAGATTGCAAAAATTCTTAGAGAAAACACTTTCATGCTCAGATCCTTATAGGGGGAATTTCTTCCCTTGCCCATAAATGGGTAGTTTGTAAAGCATTATTTTGAAGCCTAAAAGGCACTATATATATATATATATATATATATATACATATATATATATATATATATATATATACATATATATATATATATATATATATATGTATATATGTATATATATATATATATATATATGTATATATGTATATATATATATATATATGTATATATGTATATATATATATATATATGTATATATGTATATATATATATATATGTATATATATATATATATATATATATATATATATATTGCATTTAGCTCAGATTTTCATTCTTGCAAGTGTGTTTATTTGTGCAAGTGTGTTTGCTTTTAGTAGTGTGTTTCCTTTCAAAGTTGTGTCAATCCTGGGGGGTAAGGTGTACTTGAGATTTTCTCTTAAGATTTCACTAACCACTCTTTGGTTGCAATTTTAGGAAGAGATATTTCTTTGTCAAAATATTTGGATGATTGTGTGTCTTAGCCAATCAAGTAATCAACATTTCTTATGGAAATAGGGGACTTTCAGTCTGAAAATTAGAGTCCTAGACCAACAAGTTCTCAACACTCTACAAATTTAAGAATTTTGATTGTTTTAGGTGTTGTTGAATTGAAGTCAAAGATGAAAAGGGACAATCCAAACTTCATCTAGTTCAAACAGGAGGGATCTCCTCGAGAGATTGTTAAGGTCATTGTTTGGCGTGAGAGTTTCTAAAAGTTCTAAAATAGGAATGCAAGGGATGTTCACAAGAGATCAAATCCAAGAAATGACATCGATGTCTTGACTACATAGTCTAAGCGTAGTCAAGATACATAAGATTTTTTTTTTTTAAAGAGAATAAAAGAGAAAAGTACGGTGTTAAGGCTGAAGGATTCTAAAGATCTAAAATGACAAAAGATACATTCTCAAAATGAAGTATCTTGTATTCAAAATATTGCTTCATCAAAATTTGGCATCCTGCCAAGAGCCCTCAAACTTATTCTCTCATCTAGTAAATCCATTGATTGATAAAAGGCTTTAGTGGAGATTCCAAATGAATGAGCTAGGAGCAATGGAAGATTGTTTTCGAGTTGTTAGAAAACTTTGATAGACAACCTCCTAAGATGTCAAAGGGAATGAATACACAACACACACTGAATTTGAAGGTTTTGAATTTTGAGATTTTTGATTGAAAATTCATCTGAAAGATGCTTGAGATGTTCAAAGTTGGCTGGTGTTTGGCACACATTGGAGGAATATTTGCTGATGAAGAAATGCCTTGGTCATTTCTTCCATTTTTTTGGGGCTATTTGTTGTGGTATCCACAATACATGCCCCATCCCTCATTAGGAATGGGGACCCCCTACTTTTTTTGACTCCTAGACTCACAATTCAAGAGTTGAGAGAAGATATTTCATTAAGATTAAATCATTAGAGTTGTCAAAAAGATAGGAAAATTGAAAATTTGGAAATTTTGAAAAAAAATAATAATTAGAAAATCAAAAACACAAAAGATTAGAAAATTTAAAAAAAGTAAAAAAAATCAAAAAATCAAAAACACAAAAAATTATAAAATCATATCAAATTTTTTTTTTAAAAATTATTAATGCACACACACGCATGAGTGCATGTCATACACTAGCGTGTGCGCCAAGGTGCGACTCGCCCCCCCGCTCAACAAGGGGTTATAAAACCCCTATGTGGGCTCAACTTAACATTTGTTTCTTAAAGTTTGTTGGAAGGTTTTTGTTGATCACCATGCAAGGTAATACCCATCACACCATACACAAACATTTGCACAGTGGCGTTTGCACCTGTGCTCTCAAACCCTTGGGCATGGTGTTTGCACACGCACTCTCAAAGTACTCATGCAGTGGCAGTAGTGCTAGCACCATATTCAAACCCTTGCATGGCAGTGGTTGCACCCCTGTTCTCAAAGCACTTGCATGACAGCGATAGTGCTCGCACCATACTCAAACCCTTGTGCAGTTGCACTTTGCACCCTTGCCCACAAAACACTAGCATAGTGGCAGTGCCCATGCTCCCAAAACACTTGAGTAGTGGCCTCTATGAACATGTTCTCAAAATCCTCACACGAAAATGCTCCCTGCCCATGCTTGAGAAACCTTACACATCGAAAATAAGTTTGCTTGCAGTTTCGGCTCATGCACCACTGGCTCGGCCATGCTCGTGCCTGTGGATACTGCACTTGAAAAACCTTGCACCCACATGCCACTTGTTTGGCCATGAACCTTAAAACCCTAGGCGCACATGCTTTGCCCCTCCCCACACTTTCTTTTAATTATTATAAATTTCTTTTTTTAATCAAAAAAATAAAAAATAAAAATGATAAAATTTTAAAAATATATATAAAAGAAAATAATAATAATAATAAATTAAAAAAGAAAAAAAGGAAAAAAATAAAATAATAAAAATAAATGAAAATAAATAAAGTGCCTAAATAGGGGCATTTTTTTCTTTTCTTTATTTTTATTTTTATTCATAATTTTCACATTTTTTGGACTAATAACATTTTTTTTCTCATAATGTGCAGACATTTAAATGTCATCCACATCTAGAGTAGCACCCAAACTAGTAGTCTTCAAGTTCCAAGGTGTACCTTCAAAGTCAAGATTCCACAATGATTATGCTGAGATCAGAGATACTGACCTCAGGCATATAGATCTAGGAAAATTTTTGAGATATTGCAACAAACCAATAGAGAGGTCAATTTTTGTGTCCATGTTGATCTGTTCAAGATTTGTGAATGAAGTGTCACATCCTGTGTCTGTACAATCAGCTAAATTAGTCATGACCATGTCCCAATATTTTGTTCCTAATAAAAGAGTAGTTAAGAGTGTCACTGGAGAAGTGGTGTTGGATTTTTGACCTGACAACATTGAGAGGGTCTTTCATCTTCCAAGAGTGGATTAGTTCTTTAGATTGTCATATGAAGCAATTGAGAAATGGTACAAGGAGCATTAGCAAGAGGCCACTGACATAATACAATCCTCACACCTCATTGAGAAGCCTCCTCAGGGAAGGATAACTAGCAAAGTGGATATGACTCAGGGATAAATGAAGGAAGACATTAGATATTCTATCATTCTACTAAGAAAAGTCATGGGCTTACTAGTAGTAGCTCACCTCAGTACTTTCATGGTCAACTTCATTGAGACCATCAGATAGGCAAAAATACCACTGGATTGGGCCACTACACTAAGTGAAAACTTGTGTTAGCAACTGAGGATAGTGAAGGATAAGAAGAAGTTTTATATGACTTCTTACATGATATACCTACTTGAAACAAGGGCAAAAAACTATCTCAATTTGTACAGGAGAGGTAGTATGAAAGACCCGAATGCCTGGCCATATATAGTTTATCCTTAGCTAGTGAAGAAGAAGTTCTCAGTGCAGAGAAAAGAATATAGAATTGTGAACGATGCATTCATTTTTGTGATCATTTGATTCATTGAGGGAGGTTATGGAAAGAGGTTATCTGATGAAGCCAAAGTACAAGTCACAGCTCTCAAAACCTACTTTATCCAGTTCAACACATTCACGTATCTTTGGGTAGCTAGTGCATCCATCAATCCTAAGAAGCTTCCAAGATACCCAAGTGAAAAACTGGTCCTCTAGGAGATTTCTTGACAGATTGAGTTGGCCTATGAGAAAAACAAGAGACAACAAAGACCTTGTTGGACATGGCCATTGGTCATTGAAGCGTATCAAGTGAAGAGGAAATAGGACATTTCATCCTTCAAGTGGGAATGAGAGAATTATCCCCTTGAAGAAAAAAACTCTCCTTGGCCATATTTTAACAATGTTAGGAAAGTGGAGAGTCTAGCAAGAAGACACTTCCATCATGAGGATGTTGTTGAAGATCACTGGATGAATGCCACAAATAATTATGATGTCCACATTAGAGACTATTGTAGGATGACTTTGTATCTAGCAGAAAAGGCTCTCCAATTGAACATTCCTAATGAGATAAGGCAATAAGATTCAAAGGCATTATTGGACCCCCTATTTAATGTAGATAAAATTGGTGAAAGACCTATTCTAAATGCTGAGGTTGATAGGGAGGAAAGAGATGACATCAATCATCGAGTGAGACATGTCATCTGAATGACAAAGAATTGAATCAAGAAACCTTTTCCACTTGATCCAATTCCTGACACAGTGATCTTTCATGCATATGCTCACCCAAAAAAGGGTAAAGGAAGGAAAGAAACAATTCCTACCTTTGCACTCCAGTCTCTTATCAGGCCAAAAAAATGTACCAGCTTGATCACCTGGCTAGATATTATCTCCCTCCTGAAATGAAAGGAAAGAATAAAAGAAATAGGACCTCACCTCAGAGGATTCATATAGAATAGGCACTTCTATAGAAATAGGAATAAAGTCCACAAGGGTCTCAAGACACTAGAGCTACCCAAGTCTAGGATCAACCAAAGTTGCCTCTCATTGTGTCTAGCCAACTAGAAGAGGGAGAGATCCCACAAGTCCTCATTCCTCCTACACAAGATGAGCCAGCTTCTCCTTCTACCTCTAAGAAATAGAAGAAGAGGATTAAGATTTAGATGAAGAAAAGGAAAAGGATTAGTAGAATATTAGTGCCTCTTCCTTCTATTCCTAAAAGTATTCTAGAGGAAGATGAAGAAGAAGAAGAAATAGAATCAAAGGAGGGAGAGGAGGAACAAGTGCCCCTACAGGGAAGAACTCAGCTAGCAAAAGTTGTAGAGTTGCAAAGGAGAAAGAGTGCCATGAGTACCCCACCATCCACTCAAGCAAAACCATTAGAGCTCTCTTCTTTGGAAGATGAAGTACAATAGTGGCTAGATGAGAAGGGTGAAGAGATCAGTGATGTTTTCTCAATGTTAGATTTTGATTTTATGCCCGTAGGTACAGAGTTGATCGGGGATAAGATCAGGCACACCCTTATAGGTGAACCTCAATAGGAAGACTAGATCTAGATGCCACCAGACACATAGGGTCCTCATCTTACTCCTCTATCTCCACCTTGAGTAACAATGGTAGAACAGGGCTCGATGATTCCCCCACCTCAAAGTTCAAAGGAAGAGCATGTTCATAAGGAACCAGTATCAAAGGAGAGACCAGAACAAATGGTGATGGATGAAGTGTTAGAAGGACAAATGGTGGAATATTCTCAACCACTTTCCCATGACACTGAGATTCAGGCTACAGGGTCTATTGAGACTGAGACTATAGAAGGGGAACCCTCACAATAGGAGATGACTCCAAGCAAGAGTGACAAAGGGAAGGAAGCTTTAGAACATACTCTATTGTCATCAAGAGTTAGTTCCTCAGTGGGATGCATCCCTAGATGGATTCAAAAGGAGATAATGAGGAGTACTAAGCCTCAATTTCATTCTTTAGAGGAAGACATTTGTGACATTGCAGAAGTCTTGAACAAACTTGAGTCTCCATCACATGGGGCAGCACCATTGGCATTTGTCACCACCATACAGAACTAGGATTTATTTGGACAAGTGGCTCTCCCTCCTGAAGGCATAGATATAGAAGTCCTTAGTCTCAAAGATTATGAATTGAAGGTTGTTATGTTGGGAATGTGTACATGAGATTCAACTCAACAAATGATGACTATGGGAGTCAAAGAGGTCCTCAAGTACATGGAACAAGAGGAGATTGAACTTCATGCACTTTGAAGGCAAGTTGAGATCCTAAAAGGATACCTAGCTAATATCATTGGTCCTCTTGATCCTAAACACCCAATGAATACTTTCAAAAATCTACTTAGAGAAGGGGGAGGTGTGAAACTTGACACATTTTTGAGAGCTTCTTAGGAATGGCGAGAAAGTTTTGAGGAGAAAGGTTTTATAATAATCATGGGGAATTTGAAGTTACTGCATGCTATGCAAGAGAACATGAATAAGATCATGGCAATTTTGAATCAAGACTTCAGTATTATGGATGAGGTACAAGCCTAGAGTAAGGATTTGTAGACTCTATGAGCCATAAAGGGCCAAAGATACTAGGTTTTGATTGATGTATATACTAGAGAAGAATTAGACATGAATGATGATTGGATAGAGAAAATAATGGATAGCAATAAAGTAATGAAGACATTACATGACGAGATCCATCGGCTCAAGGACCAAACCTGAGAGCAGATTTTGGAAGTAGAAAGACACTACAGTGATGCATGCTTTTATATTTTTGAAGATGAGGAATGAGAAAGGTTGTTACCTATAGAGACAATAGTAGAAAATTTTAGGAAGGTTTTTGTGGTGGTTGTTGATGATGAGGACATCTGACAAGCCTTCAAGATAGAAGATTTGTTGTTAGAGTTAGATACCAAACTCAGAGATTTTTTAGAGACTCAATTGGGGTGGACAACTATAGACAGAAGGTCAAAGACAAGTATGAGGCTTTAGATCTTCTAGATGTGGCTAAAATTACTGAGATGGTAGAG
Source organism: Cupressus sempervirens (assembly GCA_028749045.1). NCBI lineage: Eukaryota > Viridiplantae > Streptophyta > Pinopsida > Cupressales > Cupressaceae > Cupressus > Cupressus sempervirens. The sequence continues at coordinate 568,124,606 of CM053789.1, read as the reverse complement.
AAATTCAAGGGCAAACATCCAAACATAGCTTTGGGATGAAGAAGAATAAAGCCTAGATGCTAGAATTTCAATTTTGAAACTTAGCAAAATTTTAAGATTTTAACCCTATTGAGGTCTGCAGCTCCACGGGTATGCAAGTCTATAGGTTTATAGGTCCGCATCTCCACAATTTAGAGGTGCACTGACAGTTAACAAAAAGTTCCAAAAATAGCGCCTCCTGTGCATTAGAAACATATTTTGATGATAGTTTAACTGTAACACACACCTAGTGAAGGACCAACTTCTATTTTTGGCACCTCCAAATGCTCCTACTCTAACTAAAGGCTTCCTCCTACTTTCTCTCTCATGCTTTCTCTATTTTTGACATGTAAAAGGCTCATGCATATAATTAATGAATAAAATATGGATGGAGTCCCTCTAAGCACCAGATTAATTGTTAGTCTGTATATATTTAGTTTTTTTTAAGGTTTTGAAAGCATTTTATTGCATGGAGATATCTCTCACTCTCAACACAAATTGAGGAGATGATTTCTTATAAATACACCATTGCAATATGTAACAAGGGCCACCATCATTATGCAATAAAATTATACTTTTGGTGCTCACATTTGGAGTGTACTGATTATTGCCTGAATGTGTCATTATTTTGTAAATTGTATTCATGAGATTGTGATTGATCCAACGGTTTATTGCATTGTTTCTAGTTGTGTGATCTTTTAGTTTTGGTTTTTGCTACAAATTTACAAATTCCATTGACATAATGAGTTTGAGAGATCTTCAAATTGTGCTTGCATAACTTCTTGTCTTGCATTAGCGCACTTTTTGTGGCCTTGTGATTTGATGAAAAGAGAAATATCATATGATTGTTAAAGTTTCTCATCGACGATTGCATCAATGGATTCTAGGAAGCATTGCTCCTATTTTTATTGGTTTCCTACCGATTTATTTGAAAGCTTAACTCACAGCGTGTTGTTTTTTGTAGCTTATGTCTGTTTAAGATTTCAATTTTAAGTTATTTCAATTTTATGTTATTTGGTTTCAATTTCATTATTTTCTTTGCTAACCCCTTGTTAGAATAGGAACTCATTTTAGTTGCACTATTATAATTACATTCATTGAAAAATGAAAAAATACAAAAAAATATTGTTCTTTTGTGTGTTATTTTAAGACAAAAAATAGATTTACTTTATTCTGAGATCATAGTAGAGCTAGCAAAGGCCTCCTTGTGAACAATCACATTTATCTTCAACTGAGTGGATTTTGGTATGTCGCAACACAAATACTAAACCTTGGAGTTGATCTCAAAAGGATTAGCTTTTCAAGAGAGGAATTTTGTAATGGATTCCTTCCATTGACCTTGTGCATAACGATTGCCCAACAATACTTAGACATGACATACCAGTCATGTGGACAAGTAGGAAGGATGGGAGCACTTGATTTGATAGAAATTTGGCCCATGGTGTTAGCATTAAACATTCAAATGTTGGATACCTAATTGTATGATTATGTAGAGTATGTTGTTGATAACATTCATACTTCTTTTGTTAATTTTGATGATGTTGAGTAACCTACTTTTAAACATTATTTTTTTCTTATGCATATGGTTTTATATTTTGGGCAAATGAGAGCATTCTGGGGTGAAGGTTTAAAATTGAATCTAAGGGAGTCTAATGGGGAAATGAATCCCATTCAAATGTGGACATTAGTATGGGATTATAGGTTCAGTGCTTCTTGTTACCTTACATTTGAACATCATTTTTTTCAAACTTTGTACACTCTATTTGGGCACCACTCTTTTCCCTCAATTAGCCCTAATATTAAAATATTTTAAAGACCTAGAGACAATTGGCTAGGATAGAAAATCAAGAACTATTGGGGAGATTAGTAAGCATATGATTACTTCACTTATATCAGAGCATTTAGGTTTGAAGGAAGGCCATACAAATTACCAGCATTAGTGCTTGATAGAATTACATATTTAGAAATTGTAAAGCAAATGTCTGAATCTAGAAAACAATATTTTAGAGGCAAGCAAAGAAAGAAAACTTTCCTATCAACTCTATCATTTGGAGATTTTATTATTTGTGTAACTAATTCATATGAAAAGATTGGAGAGAAATTAAAAAATAAATATCACATGTATACCATGGATTCTTGGAGTAATTATGATCAAGAAGGACACATTAATGCCTATAGGAAATCACAAAAATTGGGTGACTATATTCACTAGGGTATTGAATATGAGGAAAGATTTATGAATTTGGAATTGGGAGAAGTACAAGAAAATATTTAAGAAAAAAATAGGGAACTAGAAGGATAAAGGAAAAAGGTCAAGGAACACTTTAAAGAAGACATTCAAAAAAAATCTAGATTCCCTTGTTCCAATATCAAGGATTGTAGATAGGCTAGTTCTTCAACCCTTGGAAAAATATGTGTAAATCCTTGATAGGGTAGATGTTGAGAAGGATGAGAGACTCTTGGAGTCGAGAAATTTTTTAAAATGATGATGCTTTTATCAAATCTAATGAGTTGATGGTTTTTTTGTATAAACATAGAGGAAAATTATTGAGATAGAGTATCCAAAACATCTCTCATGAGAATGAACAAAAACTAACGAATAATTTAAAGGAAGATATGAAAAGGGAAGTTGAGAATATGACTCTAGCAAGAGGAAGACAACTATTGAATGAAGTAGGGGTGATGGTTCTACCTAGTTAGGACTTAAGTGCATCATACATTTTTTATAGTTTAATTAAATATAGTAAGTAGGATATGAAACTAGATGTGTAGGGAGTCAAAAATGTCATAATTTGTTCAAAATTTGTGGAAGATTAAAAATAAATGTTTTTATGGGGCTTATACCCTCCACACAATAGGCCACAAATTATTGATGTTTATCAAGTTTTTGGTCATTTGATGATACTGAAAGTAGGGGTGATAGAACATAACAAAGTTTTAGGCATGCAAGTGGACATGGCATTGTTTAATCAAGCAAATGTGAAGCAAATAACATTTGAGAGGGATAAATAAAAGGCCTTACATGAAAGCATGTTGAAGATAAGGTAGCCTCAAGTGCAACCAATGATCCAATCATTTGATGAGGCTTTGAGGATTGAATTAAAGAGGTTGCAGGAAGAAAATACAAAATTGAAAGATGTTTCAATGATTAGAGGAGAAGTCTCTATCACTATGATTAGAAATCATTTCAAGAAGTTTCTTATAAAATTAGGTTAGGTTGGGGATATTTACAATGCCTGTAAACCTCTAGCCTTGAGACATAATGATGTATATAAGAACTTGGTCAAAGAAAAGAATGCCCTCAAAGAAGATTAAGATATTTATGAAGTAGAGAGATTGATAAAGGATCATACTACATATTTACAAGAGTTTAAGGTTACCTTTATGTTAGTGGAGGAATTGGTTGTAGAACATAGAGTTATAGCTTTGCATGATGAAATTGGTGACACCATTGAATGAGAGAGATGGATGGATATGTTCTATGTGATGCAGGAATGAGTCATAGAAGCTATATATAATGAAAACTTGGAGATGTCAAAAGCCAGTATGCAGATGGAACAAATGTTCAAGATCGAGATCAAAGCCATAGAAGTGATTAGTGATGAAGATTTTCTAGAGGATGGTAATTATATAGAATACATCAATAAATTCAATGATTTCATTGAATCATCATCATTAGAATTGACAACATAATCCTTTATTTTTGTTTAATATGCATACAATTAATTATTAATGAGTCGGTTAGTTGTAATTTTTTTAAACAGAGGGTCATACCCCTTCACTATCTAACCAATCCAATGCCTATTATTATAAGGGCCAAATTTAGAATAGGGATCATATCATAACATAATATATCATATTTTTTTCATATAAAAAGAGGAGTTGATTCTTTTTGTCTACTCTAGATTTTTTCATCTATATGCACTAACAATACATGTAAACTATGGTGAAAGTATTTTGAATTAAATACAAAGGCTTATGTGCTCAATTGATCTTTTGGTGATATCATTTTTGTCTCTTTCATTTTGTTTCCTTTGATCAAATATTCAAAGTTTCCTTTAATTGGTAGTCTAATTGGATGAATGTTGTAAGGAATTTTAGTAGTTAAAAAGTAGTAGTGTTGTATTAATTGATTAATCTACATTATTGTCTTGTTGGGCTCTTGAGGGGAGTTAAAATCAATCAGATTAACTATTGAAGTTTTCCTAAGCATTTCAAATATTTCATACTTCATTACAGTAACAATAATTCATCTTAAAGGGATTTAGTGCTTGTCTCTAAGGGTTACATAAACATTGTAAATGAGTGATAGTAATCTGGTAAAGAATCCCTCAGCTAAGGAACTAGTTTAATGATATTGATTTGAGTCTTCATGCTGATTGTAAAGAGTACATACATCCAAGTAATAGAGATAGATAAGTCATACACATACATATATACAATCTTACAAAACTTTTATTCACCTTTAAACCTTTATTTTATCCTTTTATCAACACCCGTAATCCCACAAGTTATCTTCTCAAAGCCTCTAGGCTATGAGGTATAGGCCTACTAGCCTCGATCCTATAGAGTTGGAATTGTAGATGTTTTCATCCTATTTGGGTGGGACCTGTCAGTTAGAAAATTTCTACCAGGAATTCCCAAAATTGGATCATCATTCTATAGGAAACCTAGTCTATCAATTTGGGCACCAACAAATTGGCAACTTTGCTAGGCAGTTGTCTACATAATTAGAGATTATGAAGTTACCAAGAAGTTATTTAGTTCCTCAAGATTAGAGATATAGAGTAAGGATTTTTTATGCACTCTACTAGAGAGAGATAACCCAAAAGAATAAACCTTAATTTTTCTTCTATAATAGAGGTGGCAACTCTATAATTAAAAGATATATGAATGATCAACTGAGAGTAATTCGAAAGAAAAATAGTCTCAGAAGTGTGTCATTAAAGTATATGTTGGGAAGAAGTTCAACACACACTGGTGAACACCAAGAATGCACTCCCAATAAGTGAAATAGAATAGTAGTGAATGCATCAGATATGATGATGGGAAGTTGTGGAAAAGTGGCTGAAAAATTAAGAGACATTTCCTCTGATGATTTAGTTAATTGGACTCAACCTCAAGAAGAGAATAACTAAGAAAATGAAACTTAGTTTCAAAGACATATTACTTTTTAGAGAAAAACTAATTTCTTTCCAAATCATGATAATTTTTTAGAAAATAAATCTCCAAAAGATGAATTTGAAGATGATGAAGAAAATGATGCTAAGACAAGTGAAATGATTAAAGAATTTGCAAAGTTCATGAGGACTAAGAGAGCGGTAAGATCTTTAAAGAGACAACCTAGTGAGGTCCTAGAATAGATTGGATCAATGTGTTATCCCATCACCAAAAAGAGTTTGGCTTGAAAAAGAAGAAATACTTGGGGTTGGTAGGAATGGTATTCCTATATTCCCTAATGATCAACCTAGACAAAGAATAGACAATGATGTAAATAATTAGAATAAAAATAATGCTTATTGTAATAACAATACAAAAAATCATAACAACATGCTACGTAGTAGGTTTCCTATGTGTCTATGTTTGCCTCTGGGTCTAGATGTCATTTTATCATGGAACCTTTGAGTTAGATTACTTTTAGGGTTTCCTAGACTTAGAAATTACTTTTGGTTTTTTTATTGACATCTTGTTTGAAACTTGAGACTATCTCCTTAGTGTGGTGGGAGTGGGCCTTTTTGGCTTACCACATGGTTGAGTGGTAGTGCTTTTTAGTCTTTTCATTGAGATCCGTTTGTTGCCATTGTTGGAGTTCTTTGTCTGCTTTTCCTTTCATTCCATCTTTGTGTATTATGATGGATTGTTATATCATTATGTTGGATGGTTATATCTTTATGGTGGATGATCTTTACTTATTGTATTGTACTTTATTTCATGGATCCAAAAGGGATGATGTATCTATTCTATAAATGTATATTCTTTTAGCCATTCATACCCTATGACATGTACAATGGATGATTTAGCATTTTAAATTTTATTAGGGGTAGAAATATGAATCACAATTAGAACATACAAATAACTTACATACAATAAAATAGATTCAATCATAATATCAGGGCTCTTGTGCCATTAGAATGATATAGAAAATTGCACTTCTATGGTATATTTGGATTTCCTAATCCTATATCAAATGATTTGAGAACTACAATTCCCAAACATTCTAGAAATGGGGTTACATCAGCAGAGACTCATTACATAAATTTGAAGGAAGTAATTAAGGAAATGAGTGAGGCTCATGAGGATGCCTTAATGAAGTTATTTGTCCAATCTTTAACTAAAGGTAAAACAAAATGGTATAGAAGTCTACTTGATAATTCCATGGTAAGTTTGCAAGAATGTGTTCATCAACTTATAGAACATTTTAGTGATCATAATGATCCTTCTTTTTCTTCACATGAATTAGCTAGTATAAAGAAAAATTAGAATGAAACTATACTTGAATTCAATAGAAGATTCAATAAGGTGTTAAACAAGGTGCCAAGAGATATCAGGCCACTTGACATATTTTTGATGGATTTCTATATAGATGCTCTAGATCATAAAATTAATTATGAAATTTGGAAGGAAAAACTTGCTACTTTACAATAAGCTTTCAAAATGGTTTTGTCCTTAGAAAATATCAAAAAGGTATCAAGTAAGGGATTGAAGAGGGATAATCCTAAATTGTTCAAACCTAAGGGTACTAAGAAAAACAAGGAAGAAGACAAGATTGACAAAATATTTGATATGTTAAAAGAGATGAATGGGGGAAGTGGGAGGAAAAGTTTCCCTCCAAAGAGAAACAATCATCCTTTTATCAAGAATGAAAGATATAGTTTGCAAGACATGCCTTGTAAAACTAATTGGAAAGATGGTAAACCAGTGGACACCAAGGAGACTCTTGACCCTCTTAAAAGGACCAATCACTTTGCTGATAATAGGCCTTGGTGTGATGTTATTTTGTTACCTCATATGGAAGAACAATGTGTCATTGCTCAAAATATTTGGGATGAGCAAAATAGAGACAATGATGAAAAACCTAGATGTAATGTACTATCTAGTGGACCATTTTGGGGTGAGGAATCATCAAAGGATGAATGTACAAAAAATTATATAGATATAAGATATCAATTGAGTCAAGAGGTGTTTTCAAATCATGAAGATTTTCCAAGAATTAGAAAATTGTATGAAGAGGAGAAAGATGCTTATACAATTGTAGCAACAGAATAGGTGTGGAGCAATTACAAGCTAAGGAAAAGAGAGGTGAATGAAGAATACAATAAGGGAGGAGGAATGTTTGCAAAAGTGGGAGCTAAAAAAATCAAAGGTAAGGATCAAAATACTAACAAGTAGGATGAGCAACCAAAGATTGCAAAGGCAACAAATGACAAGCAACCTACTGATACAAACATTCATGACCATAACTCCTTTATATCTCATGCTTTATCTAAGGTAAAATTTATTGTTCCCCTAATTAAAATTATGAAATTTCCACATTACAAGAAAGAAGCTTTAAAATTGATATCTAAAGTAGAGTCATAAGAAGAAAAAGAAGATGCTCAAAAGATACCTGAAATATATCTAGGAACTATTGTTAATTAAGACCCTACTCAAGTCAATCCATTTTATCTAACTCTTCTTATAAATGATAAATTGGTAAGGAATTGCATGAATGACTTAGGAGTAGCTATGAATATTATGCCAATTGATGTGATGAAAAGATTAAATTTAGATGTTGATATTCCCTATGGTAAATTTTATGCTATGGATAATAGATCTATCCCTATGGTGGGATTTATAAAAATATTGATTCTAGATTTCCTTCATGTGTTGAAAAGGTTTACAAAATTGACATTAGAGTAGTGGAAGTTCTTGCTATGTATGGTATGTTTTTATCTGTACAATGGTCTAACTTAGTAGGAGGTAATATTCAATTAGATATATCTTATGCAACTATCCCAATGAATGGCAGGAATATCAGGATAGATAGGGAACCTAGGTCTATACATTTGGTGGAACATGTCAAGCTAGAACAAATGACTTATTTTTGCAATACAATTGTAGAGAATTTTCAAGTATCACTAAGGAGGTTTTACAAAAGGTTGATCCCATTCAGGAAAGTATTGCTATAAATCATGAAAAGATATTGAGGATGAATTTTGATAGCTCATGTTTCAAAGAGGGAAATGGTACAAGTATAATATTCATTTCTCTAGAAGGTAAAAATTTTGAGTATTCATTCTTGTTATCTTTTGAGTGCACTAAGGATAGCTAATAAGCATGGTATTAAAATCTTGAATGTTTGTGGTGATTCTAATTTAATTGTAACTCAAGTTAGAAATAAGTTTGCTAAAAAAATAGATAAAATGAAGAAGTACAAAAATGAAGTATGGGATACTATTGAACTTTTTGATGCATTTAATATAACTTGGATAGATAGGTCTGATAATCTTTTGGTAGATTTTTTGGCTAATGTAGCAGTCAAGTAAGGTAGTATTCCTTACATAGATATCACACATATAGAAGTGAATAAAAAGCTAGCGGTTCTTGATAATGTGCACAATTGACATGTTTTTGAAGATGACAGGAATATTACAAAATTTCTTGCATGTAAAGGAAGGTATGAAAAAAATTCATAGATTTGAACAATCTAGTAGAAGAGATTGATGGGAAAGAAGTACTATTTGGTAATAGAGTTATTCAATAACCAACAAAATTCCTAAAGTATTTGTACCACTAGAAAGAGTATTTGACAATAAGGATGCTAAGAAAAAAGATAAGATTATTGTTAAAGACAAAAAGGATTTTGATAGAATTAATTTGGGAACTGAATGCTCTCCTAAGGAAGTATTTATAGGGAAGTAATTGACTCCAAAGATTAGGAAAGATATTATTAGTTTGTTGAGAAAATGTAGACATATATTTGCATGGTCTTTTGATAATATCAAAGCTTATAGAGAAGACCTCTTTTGGAATGAAGTACCACTAAAACCTAATGCTAATCCTTTTAGGAAAAGGAAAATACCTTTAGATACTACTCTAGCTCCTAAGATGAAGGAGGAGCTAATCAAAATGAGGTATCCTAGAATAATTCAACCCATTAGACACTCAAAATGGGTCTCTAATTTAGTCTTAGTAAGAAAGAAGAATGGGGATATTAGATTGTGTGTGGATTTTAGGAATTTAAATATCTCATCCCTCAGAGATAATTATACTTTCCCTAATATGGAAGCATTGTTTCAAGAAGTCATAGGGAATTAATTGTTATCCATGATGGATGGATTCTCGGGTTATCATCAGGTTGAATTGAAGGAGGAGGAACAATACAAGACAACATTTACTACACCATGGGGAACCTATGTATATGCAAGAATGCCTTTTGGGTTAACAAATATTGCAGCTACTTTTCAAAGACTTATGGATGTAGCTTTTGATGGTCTGATTCATTTTATCATGGTAGTTTACTAGGATGATCTCACAACCTTTCTAAAAAAGTAGAGGACCATTGTAAACATTTGGAAAAAATCTTCAAAAGAGCTTTGGAATATGGAGTATCTCTAAATCCTAAAAAGTGTCATTTTATAGTTACAGAAAGAAAGTTGATTGGTCATATTGTATCCATGGAAGGGGTAAGAATTTTTCTAGAGAGATTTATTGCCATAGATAAGATACAAGTTACAAAAAATCTAAAGACAATTCAATCATTCTTTGGGAAAATTAATTTTTTAGTAGTTTTGTTTCAATTTTTTTAGAATTGGTCAAACCTATTTCTAAAATGATGAAAAAAATTCAAAGATTTCCTGGAATGATTAAACCTTGAAAGAATTCAAAGATATAAAGAAAGACATTAAAGAAACTCCAGTATTAAGGTCCCCTATTTTTTCTATAACTTTCCAATTATTCTCCTTTGCATCATTTCATACCACAATAGCTATCCTATTAAAGAAAAATTAGGATGGTCATGAACAACATATTACATTTTTAGCAAAAGCTTATAAGCATCTAAGTTAACTATGATATCACTGAGAAACAAGCCTATGTGCTAGTGAAAATTGTGAAGTCTTTTAGGCCATGCTTAGTAGGTTCTCAAATAGCAACTTATGTTCCAAATGTTATTTTTAAAGATATATTTAAGCAATCATAATTTACTGGTAAAAGATGCAGATGGCTTAATGAGATAAAAGATCTTAATATAGATATAAAAATTACTAAAATGGTTAGAGGACAGGGACTGGCTAGGTTAATGGAAGAATCAAATGCAGAAGCTAATCAAGTTAATCAAACAGAAGTAGATCATGCTAAAACAAGTATTGAAAGATTTTGTTGGTACACTGATGTTGTTTTCTTCTTAAAGACTATGAGTTTCAAAGAAGGAAAGATTAAGAGTTAGAAAAGAACTATAAAATTACATTTTGAAAAATATGTTCTTATCAAAGATGACCTCTATTGGAAAAAAAAAAGATGGTATACTAATTTTTTGTGTGGATCCATATCAATCTAAAAAAATATTGCCAAAAATGCATATAGGGGTATGTGGAGGCCATTTTTCTACTAAGACTATTGCACATAAAATTTTAAGGGTTGGTTACTTTTCACCTATAGTTTTTAAGGACAATTATGAATTTTTTAGAAGATGTGAGGAATGCCAGAAGTCTTATGGTAAATTGAAATTTAATGGTGTGTTACCTATGAGACCTATGCAACCAGAATATCCATTTCAAATGTGGGGAATTGACCTCATAGGTGAGATTATAGAAAAATCAAGTGCAGGACATAGATGGATTCTGGTTGCCACTGATTATTTTTTAAAATGTGTTGAAGCTATTCTAGTAAGACAATATAATCATAAGGTAGCTATAAAAATTTTGATGGAGAATATTATTTGTAGATTTGGAATACCTCATAAGATTATCCTTAACAATGCTAGGTGTTTTAGAGAAAAAAAAGCTCACTGAGTTTTGTAAAACCTATGGTATTACTATATCTTATTTTTCCCCTTATAATCCACATGGGAATGAGCAAGAAGAATCTAGTAATACAAATATACTTAAAATTGTCAAGAGAATGTTGGATAATAATAAGAAAGCATGGGACTCAAGATGAATTTGTCTATATGGGAAGATAGAATGACAGATAAGAAATCTACTAGTTTTCTCCTTTTGAAATGGTATATAGCAAGCAAGGAAGAATGTCATTGCATAATTTTTGACCTATTTATAATTTTCTAAATCAAGAAGGTGATGAAGAATTGGATCCATTGAGTGACATACTGAAAGAATTAGCTAAACTTAAAGAAAATAGGAAAACAACTCATGAACAAAATATGAGGCAACAATTGAAAATGAAAAAGTTACATGACAAAAAAGTAGAATGAAAATAGTTTCAAGAAGGATATTGGGTTTTGAATTGGAATGTAAATGACCAAGACAAAGGAAAAACATGGAAAATTTGAGGCCTTATGGATTGGACCATATGTTATCACTGGTAAGAATGGAGAGGATTCTTATTACTTGCAGGATATTGATTGATATGATCAAAATCTATCTACTCATGGTCAATATTTAAAGGGTTTCTTCTTCTAAAATTGAGAATGGCTATACTCCTAAACTTTTATTTTCCTTTGTTTTTTTGTTTTGTCTACATTGTTGATTTTTTATAATTTTTGGTCTGTTTGTTCTAGAGATAACTAAGTTCTCACTATACCAACAAGGGGTACATGTCCCCAATTAGAGCCACTAGAGGAACTCAAGCTTTTGCAAATATTTTTTCACCTTTTTCTTTCTTTAATTACTTACCTTTTTTATGTTCTAGATAGATTTTGTGATTAAAATAAGAAATCACTTACTACATCTCTTTGTGTTTTGACAAAAAATGCCTATTTATCACTCAAGTCAAAAAATCTTGTTGTAGAATTGCACTCCTAGGGCTTACTCATCACATGAAAATATCCATTGATTGATCTAGGCCTTGGTACTATTAGAATTCATGAATATATTCCCATTTTTGAGATTATCACTATAGCTATAGTTATGAGGCATTAGATATCAGGGTATTCTACAATGATTATAGTTTGGGTAGCTTGAAGTTTGGTATGATATCACTATAGCATATAGCAATTGGGTTCATCACTATGTAGAGATGGCTCATTATTGATATGGCAATGAGATATAGAATTTAATTATCTCTATAACTTGTAGTGATACATCTCATCAGCAAGCAAAGGAGATGCAAGTTCAATATAGCAATGAGTGATACTTCATATATCACTATATGTTACAACAATCATGGTCTATCGTTGAGCAGTGAGAACACAAAATGGATATAGTGATTAGTGACAAAACTTGGAGATCATTGTAACTCATAGTGATAATCATTAATTGAGGCAACAAGAAATTAGCCTTAGTAGTGAGTGATGAGATGAGGCTATCAATAACATATAATGATTATCGCTAATAAAAATGGCATGGGTTTATACATGGCAATTAGAAATAGAAGGATGTCATTGCTATGACATGTAGTGATTATCACTAATTGAAGTATGAAAAAATGGGCTTTAGTGATGAGAAATAATGCTTGGCGATCACTATAGTGTATAGGGATGGATCGTTGTATTATTAAAAGGGCATTACTATGAGTTGCAATGATAAGTTGAATGTGATTGTTGATCATATTTTGTGCAATAGAGATATAGCGATCAATGATGAGTTGTGATATATTACCATATGTTATAACAATAATTCAATGCCAAAATCAAAAACTAAGCTTTGACATCAGCATACCTAATAGCAAGAAGGTGTATTAGAGATCACAGATGAGTGGTTTCTAGTATAGCGATGAGTGATGGTTATATCACCATTTCTATAGTGACAGACATGAAGTCAAAATAAATTCTCTATTTGTGAGAACATGCTATAGTGATCAAAATTTTGTATGTTTATATTGTTGAAAGTTATAGTGATCAAATATTTGAATATGATTTTCCAGGTGTGGAGATAATTACACGAAGTGACTTCTGACAACCAATTCATTTTCTACAATAATAAAAAATAACTTTATGTTTCAATTTGTATTAAGAGAAAATGAAAGAATGTAGTATGTTTGATAATAAAAAAGACAATCATTACTTGTTTTTGTTCACAAATTCTTAGGGGAAAACTGTGAAATTGTTGTTGGTATTCAAATTCTTGCAGAGTTGTACCTGGAGAAGTTTTAGAAGGTGCCATGGAGAGATCTGGTTCTACACAAAAGAGGAAAAATAAGAAAGTCAAAAAATTTAAAGCTGATAAGAAGAAAAAATAAGATGATGAAGTGCCACAGAGGAAATTGAATGAAGACCTCAATGAGCAAATGGATTTTGTAGATCCTAATTCTAGAAGGAGCAAATTCACCTCTCTAGAAAAAATTGAAGACATGTATAGTGAGGTCAGAGATGTGTTGATTAGGACTAGGGCTTATGAGATCTTTTTATATCATTATGTAAGAAGAAATCACAAGAAACCTATCTATCATCCTTGGGAGATGAATTTGGGGAAATTGCCAGTGGAAAATATGTTTGTGAATGTGGAGTTACTTGAAGTCATTATAAGAAAATATAATGTTGAAGACATATGAATATAATATATATAACAAGGATGGGAAAAAAATCATGGATATATCTATTGAATCTCTAAATGAAGCTTTTAGACTCACTGATGGTCTAACTAAAAAATTGTCATTCATAGAATTGTAAAATGAGTATGAGAGATCAGATGTTTCATATATGTAATAGAAATTGATGTTGGAAAAAATAGAAAAGGAGCCTCTAACCATAGTAGATGGACCTCCATACAGCATTAGATTGTTTAAGACATACTTAGACATGACATACCTATCCTATGGACAAGTAAGAGGGATGGAAGCACCTAATTTGATGGAAATTGGGCCCATGGTGTTAGCATCACATATTCAAATGTTGAAGCCCAGACCTTATGATCACACATAGTATGTTGGTGATGAAATTCATACTTCTTTTGTTAATTTTGATGATGTTGAGTACCCTACTTATAAATATTATTCCTTG